>APFE030726596.1:0-11356 GCA_000404065.3 Pinus taeda | reverse complement strand
AGAGAGAGCCCTCTCTGACTGCAGCTAGGCTAGAAGCTGTAGCCCAAAGATTGGTTAGTGGTTACCTCGGCCGTATTCTCTTAGGAGTCAAAGAGAACAACCTGGGTGTTAACACAACTGCACTATCTTCTGACCTCCTACATAATTCTTGAAAGGAACTCATCATTTAGTTCTTCTTCTTCTTCAATTTCATCCTCTTGATCGATCTCTAGATTCGAAAAATTCACCTACCATTTCCAGAAATTTTTTAAATTTCTCTTCATCCTCAGAACCAACCAACATTTTATATTATCTGGAATGGAAGACATACTCCTAATATCCACTTCATATTTGATTCTGGGATTTAATGTAGGCTTGAAAGTACTAGATGCAACTACCAATTAATCAACTAATATGTTAGCTTCCCTTCGTAAAAATTGTATGTTAAAAGAAGAAAAGAAATTATCCACTAAAAACCACACTTCATTTCTATAGGCTTTAAGCCTTGGATGTTTGTTTTGGCATTGATTCTTGACTTGTCTAACAATAAATTCAGAATCCCCAAAAACATAAATACATTGTATTCCTAATATTTTATCATCTTGTAAACCAAGAACCAGAGTCTCATATTCAGTAATATTGTTTGTGGAGTCAAACTCTAATTTATAAGAAAATTGAATAATATTACCTTTAGGGGAAAGTAGAAGAACCCCAACTCCATTCCCTTCTTTTGAATATGCACCATCAAAATAAATTTTCCAAACTCCAATGACTTCTGCTTCCTTGTTTTGAATTGTTGAAGGAACCTGCATTTCTATATCTTCATAAATTTCTTGAGATTCTTGCAACATGAAATAGGAAAAATTATGCTTTTCCTAACTGTAAACAGGAGAATTACTTGAACCCTCCTTGATAATAGTTTTCATAAATCTTGTCTCCTGATAAAACCTCCTTTCTTCCCCACCAAAAACTAGAATTATAGCATATGTAAAATCTAATTTGAGCACTCCTCCCAACTTGGCTCCCTAGGATCTAGAAAGTAACATTCCAAATCGAGTTGGAATGTCCCCAACAACCACATCTATTACAATGCTTCTGGCTGGAATATGAGCCAATGAAATCGCCAAATATTTAATGAGTCCCACACATTTGGCCCTTTTTTAATCAAAAGAGTACAAGTCCTTATAAGGTTTTGTAATTTTCAAATTAATCTACTTCACAACTCAGAGGGGCATTAAATTATGAGAATCCCCTGAATCCAACATGCAGTTATGAAGAATGAAAGTATGCATAAGAAGAGAAATATAAAAAGAAGTGGAAGAATCATCTTCTTCCACATGAGGTCCAAATATCATCGTTGGCCTTTCTTCTTGTAAATTAACTACATCAACAAAATGATTATCTTGAGACAAATTTATAAAATAAGAAACCTGCTTTTTATAATCAAGTGTCTTCACTAATTCAGCTGATGGAATTGGAATCTTTATTTTCTCTAATTATTTTTTCAAATTAAAAGAATGAACCTCCTTCCAACACCCTTAAGTCGGGATGGATTTTGCAACAACCCTATGACTTGCTTACTCTTTGAACTCTCTCCTTGATGAGCTTAGACTCTAGGGACTAAATTCAGTGATTGTTTTCCTTTATCATTTTGTTTTGGAGATTGTTGATGAACTGCTTGATTGGATTGATCATCCACATGATCTCGAATTCCTTATCTCTTTCTCGACCTGAGATCATATTTTTTATGCAATTATGCTTGCATGAAATCTGTGAACCTTTTACAGTATTATTCAATTTCTTCATCATCTAAAGCAACTTGAGGTTCCAAATTTGAGTCCTCATTAATGATTGTTTCTCCTTCATATTAAAAAAAAGGAATAATGATTTTCCTGCATTTTAATAGTCTCCTCCACTGCTTCTTCTGGTTCATCTTCAATATATAAAAGTGGTTGCACCTAATCCTGATCTCTTTTGTCTCTCTTCATAATTTGCAGTGGTTGTCCCCTAAACTGAGGATTAAAATTTATATTTTGTGTTTGTTGAATATATCTTAGAGGATTTCAATTTACCAACTCTAATTTTACTAGCTTATTTGATAGATTTCTGATAACTTTAGTCATTTTATCTAGATTTTTCTCATGAGAATATTTAGGCTGACTAGTAGGCTTAGCTTCTTCCTTTCCCTTGTTTTTAACTCCAACTTGATCTTTTGATTTAATCTTCCCTGCAACAGATAAATTAGCTTCAATTTCCAGTGCATCAGTTTGAATTTGGTTCAAAGTAGGGGATAGCCTTTCTCTCAATGTAAAACCAAAATAAGATTCAAATTCCGCTACAAATGCCACCTTAGCACCTGCAGGTGGTGGTTTTATTTCTGCAAGCAAGCTATTATATAACTTATTAAATTTCTTGATGAATTCAACTACATATTCATCTAGTTTTTTCTTAATTGCATTAAATTCAGTCAGGAAATGACCATGATCATTCTTTTCAACCCATCTTTGTGTAAATGCATTTTCTAACCCTTCCCAAGTATTTATTGAATTAACAACAAGTGTTTTAAACCACTTTCTTGCCTCTCCATCTAGTGACTGCAAATAAATCCTCATTACCTCATCTGAGTATTCAACATTCAAATTTTCAGAAAAGGCACAAAATTTTGTGTTCTTCATACTAGTGTGTGGCCCCGTAGAGCTACAATAAGCAAGCATGTATCACTCTTTCATCCCCCAATCACTGATCCATCACCTCCATCTCATTGCCATGTCACCCTGTCACTTCAACGAGTCATTTCATACGTCGTACTTCATACATGCCACATATGAATTTATTACCGTTTTTCCCCCATTTTTCCGTTTTCCCCATAAATCTTGTTACCTTCATTCCCTTCATTTTATCACTATTAACAAGGTCTTCCTCACATTCCTCTCATGGACACTGAGAGGGATGTTTTTGACCCAATTTTCTCATTAGATTTAATGGAATTTCCCTAACATATCTTAGTCAACCAGAACGAATCCCCGGTGTATACTGCAGTCATCAAGTATGGCCTTTTTCCTGCCATAATCCCCCAAACCTATGTTTTCCCTGAGTTCATCTATTGGTTAGTCTCTACTCTCTCTATCCACAAAAATGAATTGTGATGAACAAATTAGGTGACAATATATTCCAAATGTCTTCTCTCTTAATTCAACAAGCCCTGGTTTTTCCCTCTTAAATTTCTTACACAATGTTTTCAAAGGAAACCTTGTTGTCGACCTTTCAAAACCTATATGGGAAAGACTATGTCCATATGACTTTATTTTTAATGCCCTCATGATAGCCTTTTCCTATGGAACCTACTCAATTTTCTCTTGAAATTTTTACCGAAAATGTAAGTTCGATTATGCAAATTGTTGCCAAGGTTTTGGGAAGGGAGAATACACATGTCATTGACCAGGCCATTCTGGGGATGTTTAATGTAATGTTGCAACCTAAGACAATATTTGATATACCTTCTTATTGGGAAGAAATGGTTAATTCACAATTAACAAACCTTGCTCTCATTGGATGTTTTAGATTTCCCTCATTGGTAACCTACCTCTTCTTGTATACTCATGTTGAGAGATACATGCACTTGGGAATGAATATAATGCACTTACATAAAAACAAGAAATTAGTGGTGATTTGGACATATATCATAAGAAGCCATGCTAAATATGAGGGGTTTATATATTTCACTACTTCTTTCTTGTCATTTATTATTCCATTATAAATAAATCTCCCCCACCTTGTATTTTTCCAAAGGCTCAAGCAATCCTTCAGCTTAGAATATATGTTAAAGTGAATGATTGGTTCGAGTTTGAAGAGCATGCTGAGATAAAACTATGTGGAGCTGAGTTTTCCCTTTACATACTTCCTACATTTGTGCCTATGAGTTTGTTTTCTTTGGAATTCATTAGGAAAAGTTTAAATTTTGATTAGATGCATTTTGTCCTAGAAAAGAAGGGACATTTGTTCAAATTTCAAAGGACAATTGGACCTTTTATTGTGAACAACAGGAAGGCCATGGAAGAAGTGCAAATATTTCTTGAAGGTATGAAGTTACAGTTGGGTGAAAAATGGTCATCTGATCTGTTAGGTACCTATACCAATAGGTATCATTTTTCATGATTGACATTGATGAGCTCTAATATGTTCATACCTTTGGCTGGTTACAAAAGTTTTCCATATTCCCAAGAAATCAGAAAGTTAAAAAACGTAAAAAGGGTATGCCCTAAAAGAAAAATCAAAGGGAAAGAAAAATGAAATGGTCAAGAAAATGAAAGAGATGAACCCCAAACAAAGGACCAAGAAAGTGCGCAAGTCCAAAATGCCACTACTATTCTATTTTTTCAAAGACTTGATGGTGGGTAGCTTGTTCATTTATGCTACCATGGATGGATGGCCAAATAGTTTAATCTTGGCCAGCTCATGTTTGAATTTACTTGTTTTAGATAGAGAAATAATACCTGACAAACTGTTCAGTCTTGGCAGGTAAATAGGTAGGTTGAGAAGCTAAGGAGCTCAATTGTTAAACCTGAGCCCTTGGATGTTATAAGGGTAGATTTAGATAGGATTGCAATGAAAAGAAAAGAATGTTGAAAGGGTCTGCTAGTCTAAGTGCACCCACATAAAAAGAAGAAAAAGTGTTAGCTACAGTAGGCTGGGTAGGCAGTTTTGGTGTTGCAGAAGCATGCTTATGGTTAATTTTATTTCTCAAAGATGTTCATCTTATTGTTATCATAAGTACCATGGCAGCGATTTGGTTACAAATCAAGTGAGGCATGACTAACTTCCCTTCACACTTCTCCCAAATCACTTACTAACCTCCCCCCTAGGATATTGAGATCTGCTCAATGCTCCTAAATCACTCCATTTCATGAAAAAGCCTAAGTAAAATAACATTCTTGCTTTAGGAAAAGAAGCCACATTTCTTGTGTAAAATCTTGTTTCTCTTTTCATTCCCTTAGCCTAAGTTTCTTAACACTAGACTTAGCGCTTGCTTCCAATCATATCCATATTGACCAATAACTTTATTATATAAATCCCTGGCAAGATTACCCTTCCCCGTATTATCTATGTAAAATAAAACCCCAAAGTATTATTATCCCCCCCGGTTTTGTTATGAACCATATCATCATGTAACTCGAGGATTACAGGTTTATCCGAAACTTTGTAATAACCCTTCATGCACAACCATGGGATTAATTAACCTTTGGTTAATTAATAACCAAACCTGCAACCTCACAAACCAGTGATAAATGACCCCGATGATTTATAAAGTTTAAATATATCGTATGGGCCCCGCGTCGTAACCCTCCATGGCCTCCGAAGAGTGCCAACCGTTCGATCGGCACCCTCCCATCGGACGACTCCAGTACATATCACTAGCCTCCATCTACTGAAGTTTACCGCCCGGGGAGCCAGCGGTATTACCATTGTACTAGGGACACGCGGCACCCTCCCACCACGCTCGTGGCCCCTCCGCCCGAAACCGCCTTAGCTCATAAGCGGTGCGGGCCAATATCGCTTACTACCCTCCCATTGACCCCACCCAATGATATCATTGCCACGTCACCCTTTCGTACCCTCCGCTACGCAACAAACTATCCCGTCATGCTGACGTCATCTGACTAAAAAGCGCCAAAAGCCCCGTGAAAGCCAATTTTGTTAAAAACCATGGAAAAGTGTCATTTTCACCATTCTTATTGTGAAGCCGGCTGCATGCAAATTAAGTCCAATTGAGTGTGAAGCACATCCAGTCTGCCACCTGGCCAACAAAATTCATTGTCCTGCTCTACGGTCTGCCATTTGACCTGCAAATACATAGCTTTCATCAGTAATCCAGGTATCTTTTGAGCTGTCTCGGAAAACTGGAGTTGGCACATCTGCTACTGGAACTTCTCAGCAGCCTACACAAGAAAGCACTACACTAGCTACAGGGACATCAAAGGGCAAAGAAGTGCTAGATACAAAGCAGCACATAATGACAGATCAACCAGCAACATCAAAGGAACAGGGCCATGGACAAATTCCCCCTGTCCAAACCAAAGCACCATAGATACCAGCGTTGCAGACTCCTCTAAATGAGGAGAAGGGCAAGAAAAGAGACAAAGAAGAAGGCACACCTATGAGTAGACCAGTAGAGCAACCAGGGGCAAAAAGGAAAAGAATAAACCCCTTATTAGAAGATGAATTTATTGAGGAAACCACAGGCAGTCTAAGGGGGGAAAGATGGTCAGCCAAGAGACATACCCAGTAATAGAAACATCCACCACCTCTCACAGGCAGGACCTAGGCAGGCAGCATAGTGTGGAAGTTTCATCTACTAGGCCATAGAGCAAGCAAGGTTCTGATATCAAAAGAACATTCACGGACATAAAGGCCCAAAATGACCCACTAAGGCTGCAACTTTATAATCAATTTCTCAATATGGCCCCCAGCAACCAACAAAGATTAATGTCTGCATATGACATTAAACAAGGTAAAATAATCTTGAGCCACTTTAAGCCTAAAGTGCAATAGCCATAGTCAGCAGCTGACTACATCAGGACAAATCTAGAGGTCCTTGCCAAAGACATTCATCCAATGGACCATATTGAGTTGCATCAGCAAACTGAAGAGATAGTCTACTCCACATTGGCAGATAAGGAAATGTTGGTGCATAAATTGCAAAACTCATTGAACAACACCTCTGCTCAACTGGATTTGGAGAAGGCTTCCTCTCTAGCCAAGGACAACAGGATCAAATCCTTGGAAGACATTATTATTGAATTGGGACATAATCCCAAAGATGCCAAAGGCATAAAGGCATTGATGAAGAAGAAGGAAGAGGACATTGTTGCCCTCAGGAAATAATTAAAGCTGCCTTCTACTATGCATCCGCAAACCACAGAAGTTGTACAACAGATGTTAGAAGAGGAAATGATGGACCTGCTTATGAGAATGAATGAAAGGTTAAGTGAAATGGAGCAAGCATTGGAGAAAGAATTACAAGAAAAGCAGGGAGAGTCGACCTCCCAGCCACCTGAAATAGCTCCAACAGTCACAACTGCCCCTCCTACAGTTACAACAGTAGTGCCTCCCACTGTCCCGGCATCAACAACAGAAATCACCATAGGTACATCAGCAACAACAGCAAGCAGTAGCACTACCATGACCACAGAGGAGTTAATAAAAGCCATGGAGGAATTAAAAATCCAAGTATCAGAATCGAAAGAAGCTAAAGATAAGCTGGAAAAGTTAGAAATAAGCTATGATAAATCCACGATGACTGTGGCAGAAAAGACAAGAGAGGTTAAAACATTAGAGAACAAGGTGAAAGCATTGGAAAATGACCTCTCTTTAGATAAGCCTCTGAGAGAAATCAAAGGCATTTTTTGGGCTAACATCAATCAATCCATTAGTAATGTATGGAGATCTATTCAGGTTATATATGAGCAGATCGATTTGATAGCAGCAGCCCAAGTGGAAATTCAAAAGGCTATAACTTTATTGGGACATATTCCCGAACAGGCGAACAGGCTAATACATTTTTTGAACACCAAGACCAGTGAAGAACTAGCGGCACAAGACATCAGAGACAGGACAGGCACCATTCTAACAGTCAAAAGAGTTCTGACCATGAAAACCTTGATGCAAAATTTGGAGAGAAGATGCCAAGACATGCAGGTGGAAATTGATTCTTTTATAGAAAGATTTGCAGTTTTACATGAAAAGGGCTTGCCAAGTCTGTTGGGAAGTAATGAACGCCTGTTGAGACAAGTTGAGTACACACACAAGTTGAATAAACATGCTGTTGATTAAGTAAATGCATCATCAAGTACTTTAGGAGAGAAGGCCCTTCCATCTGGCCAAACCCTCTACAACAACTTGGAAAATCTATTTTATATTGAACATGAAGTGAAACATTTGTTCACCATTCAGCCCAATTTCTATAGGTACACAGACACTGATGAGACTTTAAGAAAGCTACAAAGACACAAGTTACCAGAAGAGCAGTGGTGGCAAAGCATGTTGGAAATTCTATAGACATATTTCTGGTATCTTTTATATCCTTGGTAAATCAAAAGTTTTGGTACCATGTGCCATAAAGCGGAGAATAGGAATGGATGAGAGTCATGCGAGGAAACAATGTATCAAATCAAAATTAAATACACCCGAGAAAGCTGGGGCAGTAGCACGGAATATCAGTAGAAAACGGCTACCAGCCGACTCACCGAGCCTATAGTCAGCATATCTCACCAACTGAGCAACTAGCACAACAACATTTACTTCTTCATTTATTTCTCCCTGTTTTCAAGATCATTTATTTCTCGTCTTTAAGTAGGTAGAATGAGTTATTGCTAGATATTATCTCTTTGAGATAATTTTTTTAAGATTTTTGTATAAATACCTCCCCAAGCGAAGTATTCGGGGTTGGTGATACATTTCTCAGATTGCAGCGTAACTCTGAAAATTTTCTGAATACAAAAGTTGTTGGAATCTATTGTTGTTGGACTTTCTGGATGTGGAATTGATAACAGAGAACTTGTTACAGAATTATTGAATCAAAATATGGATCAATGAGTACCCTTATATCTCTTGTTTTATAATTTTCTTGTCTATTATGTCATCTATGTTTCATGATCTGAATAATAAATAAAAAGATTAACACATAATTTTCTTAACTGCACTCTGTTTTCAATCTTTGTTATTCTCTATGTTTTCTTCAGAATTAGCATAAACAGTGAATTCTTAACCGCTCCTATTTCCCCTGATTCTATCATATTGATTACATGCTAAGAAATTCTTAATTACTTCTTGGTCATAATCATTCACTTTCCCTCTGCCTATATGATGAAGGATTCTTAACTGCCCTTCACTTGTCAGACTCCATTCCATCTGATTCTAGCCTTTTAAATTGTTTCATATTCGACTACCTTGCTCTGTGATGCCATCCTCTGTTTAAGAAACCATATATAGGAGTTCATCCTCATAGACTCCATTAGCCCAATGGACTGAACTCCTCAGACTTACACCCCTTTTCTATTGAATATCACCATCCAAACTCAAAATAAAGCCCTTGTACTTCATAAATAGCCTAATATACCTCAAAAACAAAGCTAAAATTATAAAGAGAGAGCCCTCTCTGGATGCAGGTTGGCTAGAACCTCTATCTAAAAGATTGGTTTGTGGTTACCTTGACTGTATTCCCTTTCTTACAACTTTTGGGAACAACCTGAGTGGTAACATCATTGGCGACTCTGCTGGGGACTTAGAATAATTGTTTGTTACTGTTGTTTATTTTTAAAGCTACAGATGGAGCTTGAAGTTAGCCAGGTAGCCGTTGAAACTACTTTTGCTATGCAATTACAGGAGTAAATAAAAGATGCTTCAGTCTATCTCCGGTCTAGTTTTAGGCTTTGAACAGTTGTCTCAAATACTTGATCAGTCCCTTGTTATAATATATCTTCAGGAAAATTCAAAACTCCCATATTTAAAACTTCCTAGGAAGATACTGTCAAAATTTGTATCCTTCAAATTTTTCAAGAAAAACCAAAAAATATATTCAGAAGCTGGCTCCAAAGAAGAAGACCCATTACACTAGATCAAATCCATATCCAAATCCGCCACCTGTGTTTCAAAATCCTAATCTGATTCCCAAAAACCTTAGAAGCCAGCAGAACCTTACCCAATCTGAGCTTACCCCTGGAAAAGCACCAGTCCTTTCTGCCATTACTATTGCCTCTCCTAGTTCACCATCAACACTTCAAACCATATTTTTCACTCCCCCATCCACAGCACATATTTCAACTGGTATCCCGGCTCTTCCGCCTGTTACACTTATCTCTGCAAATATGGCAAACCAATATGCTCCCCTGCAATTACCCACAAATCCAGGGGCTATGCCTCAAGATTATCAAAGAAAAATCACTTATTTTGATGGTACTAGCACTTACACATCTCAACAACACACCAAGAAAATGATGGATTATTTTGAAAACTATGAGATTGATGATGATGATGTAAGAATGAAAGTATTTGTCCAAAGCTTAACTGGACATGTTTAGAGCACTCCCTGCAAACACTATCAATGATATAGAGGCTCTTTATTAGACCTTCTTGAACAAATGGGAAAATAAAAAGGATCCTCTCCACATTTTGTCAGAATATGAAAACCTAAAGAGAGGTCCACAAGAAACTGTTCAAGATTACTGCACCAGATTTAACAATGTATACAATGCTATTCCTCAGAATCTCAGACCCCCACCAGACTTGGCTCTGATTAAATTCCCTGATGCATTTGACTCTGACATGGCATATCAGCTTCGGGAAAGAGCTCCTCGAAGCCTAGAAGAAATGCAAAGTATAGCTGTCAATGTCGAGGCATATTTGATCTCTAAAGGAGCTAGAGCTAGGACTGAAAGAAGAGTACCTTTAAAGGAAGAACCCTCTGATTTTGAATAGAAATTAGATGCTACCATCAAAGGAATGGACAGACTTGGGGATAGGGTATAAATAATTGAAAGAAAATCATCTTGGGATGGTCAACCAAGTAATGCTGGAAGAAATCCAAACTTTAGAAAAAACCAGAACCCTAACATTGCAAAGTTTGGGCCTGACCAAAACATTAGGCCCCCTTTTCAAGAAAATTTTGCTGAAGCTTAAACTTCTAGTGAGCCCACAGAAGACACTCAAATCAACTTAATGGGTCTCAACACTGAACAACAAATTTTCTTAACCCAAGAAGACCAAGAGGCCCACACACTTGGTCAGTTTCAAATTCAATCAGGGGAATCATTTGATTTTAGAGAGGGATATCACACAGCCATCTATGAAGTTCACAAACAATATAATCTGAGGAGTAGGAGAATAGATGTCCCTGATAACAGTACACTGAAAGAAACCAAACAACCTACCAAAGCTAAAATCAAGAACCCTCCTATACAAACTCCTCCTAAAGCAATTCCTAACCCAAATAGTCCAACAGTTGAAGATGTTTTAGATAATCAAGAACATAATAAAAAATATTCAGTTTTAATTCCTTCCAAAGAAGTTGTGGCAGAACCTCCATAAATTGACATTGAAAAAACTTCAACTCATGACAACATTCCTGTGAAAGAGGTAGATACAAAAAATGCAACAGAAAAAGAAAACCTTGTTGCCCGAAATGCAAAAAATCAAACTGAAAAACCCTTCAACCTCGAGACCGAAATAGGCAAGTTAAATATAGCCATTCCACTGTCAGAACTGGCTAAGCATCATGTCTATAGAGAACAAATCAGCAGATCACTTCAAATTTTAGAAAACAGAGATGCAGTAAATGTCCTTGATGACCAACCTGAATTAATTTTTGGCCCTAAAGTAAACG
>APFE030726591.1:92314-124326 GCA_000404065.3 Pinus taeda | reverse complement strand
TGAAATGCATCCCCAAACAGCAGCGCCAACACAAGGACAGCAAGGAACACCATTGAGGATAAATGAGAGTGCTTCTCCAAGCACACCACAAGGAGGAAATTCAAGTGCATCTTCAAACACTTCCACACCAAGTGAAAGAGGTAAGAAGTTCAGAAACTTGAGTGACATTTATGATGAAGGAATGAATTCCTTATTTGCCTTGTTCTGTCATGTTGATGATCCTATTCATTTCGAGGATGCAATTAAAGATAAGAAATGGATAGAAGCTATAGATGAGGAGATGAATGCCATAGAAAGAAACAAAACATAGGATTTGGTTGAGCTACCAAAAGGTAAAGAGGTCATTGGAGTGAAATGGGTTTACAAGACCAAGAGCAATGCTGAAGGCAAGATAGAAAGGCACAAGGCAAGGGTGGTTGTCAAAGGGTACAAGCAGCAGTATGGGAGAGATTATGAGGAGACTTTCGCACCGGTTGCAAGAATGGAAACCGTGAGAGCAGTGCTGTCCATAGCAGCACAAAACAAATGAAAAGTCTACCAAATGAACGTGAAGTCAGCATTCCTAAATGGAGTGTTAAAGGAAGAGGTTTATATTGAACAACCTCTAGGCTATGAGAAGAAAGGTGAAGAGCACAAAGTGTGAAAATTGAAGAAAGCTCTTTATGGGCTGAAGCAAGCGCCAAGAGCATGGTACAGCAGAATAGATTCATATCTATTGGATAATGAATTCGACAAGTGTGAAGGAGAATCCACCGTCTACATCAAAGAAAAGGATGGTAAAATTTTAATTGTTGTCTTATATGTTGATGATGTTATTTCCACAGGTAATGATGATCAGCTCATTAAGAATTTTAAATCAGTCATGAAAGAAGAATTTGAAATGACTGACATGGGTTTCTTGAGATACTTCTTAGGCATAGAAGTAGATCAAAATGAAAAAGAAATTTTTATCTCACAGGCAAGATATGTAAATCAAGTATTGAGCAGATTTAACATGCAAGAATGTAAGGCAGCGATCACTCCCACAGTAATGGGATTAAAACACAGCAGAGAGGACAGCAACAAGGATTTTGATCCTAGTTTGTACAAGAGTATTGTAGGCAGCCTTATGTATTTAATAGCAACAAGGCCTAACATTATGTATGTTGTTAGTTTAATTTCCAGATTCATGGAGAGGCCAAAGGAGGCACATTGGTAGGCAACAAAAAGAATTTTGAGGTATGTCAAAGGTACCAAAATGTTTGGAATTTTATATAATGTCTCGGAACATTCAGATTTGGTTGGATACACAGATAGTGATTGGGCTAGAAGTGTTGATGATCGGAAAAGCACTTCTGGTTATGTTTTCCATATGGGTTCAGGAGCCATTTCATGGGCTTCTAAGAAGCAGTCCATTGTAGCATTGTCTACAGCAGAGGTGGAATATGTGGCAGCTACAGCAGCAGCATGTCAAGCAGTTTGGATGAGAAGGATGTTGAGGAGCTTAGGCCAAGAGCAGGCAAAAGCGACAGTGATCTTTTGCGACAATAGCTCAGCGATTGCATTGTCAAAGAATTCAGTGTTTCATAAGAGAACGAAACACATTGATACAAGGTTTCACTACATCAGAGAATTAGTGAACAATGGAGAAATCGTCTTAGAACATTGTAGGACTCATGAACAGGTTGCAGACATCTTGACAAAGCCATTGGATCAGAAAAGCTTTGAATTTCTGAGGAAGTGTCTAGGTATGACCGAATGACCAGCAGGTGAAATTAAAGAGGAGTGTTAAAATTGTAATTCCACTGCTGCGCGCGGGCCAACATTCAACGCTAACCGTTCAACCCCCGAAACCACCCAGCAGCAAACCTAAACCGCCGGGAAGCCATCGTACCGCTCTTTGGCAAAAGTGGTTTCCGTACGAAGGTGCTCCGACGCAGACATGTGGACTGCCATGACATCATCACCTGACACTTTTCGAACGATATCATTCAGTCAACTCACCCCTTCCGATATTGATTTCACTCGTCCGATGACCTCCAGCGTTTACTACCGTTGATTAACCACAGTGCAACTTTGGCGTAAAGTACCGTGAGAAAGGTGTTCCGATATGCATCCTCCGCCGTTCGATTAAACTGCTTACTCTCCGCCGTCCGATTCAAGGAAAGGTTCACCGCCGATAAATTTTCCAAAGTACATACGGGCCTGTTGACAATTAAATACTGCATGGTGTATTATTATAACCCATACCCTATGTTTATTGTTATGACATGTTTGGTAATGTTTTTCAATGTTCTCAATACGGCGAGTTAATATGGAGTATGGGCATAAATTTAATGTAAGTTTTTTTTATTATTTCGAAAATGTATGGTATACGCTTTGGTATGAGCGTTGACCCTAGGTAATACAAAATTACACACGGGGAGAATAGAAAAAGGGTATTCGTTGCAGCGAATGAAAAATACAGAGAAAATATTGTATTGCAGGGGATTCGCAGCAGCGAATGGAAACCAGAAGGAACGCGAATAATTTTTCTTGGGTTTGAAATGTTTAATGAAGAAATGGTAAAAGCAGCAGCAAAGTAAAAATCTTTTTTTTTTGTAATGCAAGAAGTAAAAATTGCACAACAGTGCAGGAGTAGAAAGTGAAATGAATGAAGAAAACCAGTGGATAGTTTTGTTGAAATCCATGAATTGTTTCACACAGGTGAAAAGGTAAATGTGGTAAAACCTGTAATTTGTTTTCACCATATGCAGTGAATGTAAAATGAAATATTTACACACAGTGGTGTAAAGATTCATAGGAGCAGAGCTAAGTGTTGTGAAAATGTTTGGCTGAATCCCTCTGAGTAAAGAGGATGAATATGTAAGTGTTTTTGTTTAATGAATAGAAATCATTTTATGGTGGTGGAATACTCTGTGCTTTGTAATTTTTTTTTTAAAAGACTTCTCTGTGCAAAAGATCCTGGTGTAAAGGAAACAGAGCATTGCCTCTGTGTTTTATATTTTGTGGTTTTGGTATTTTCCCATTGCAAAACAAAAATACCCAACACTTCCCATGCTTCAAATCCTTTGCATGGATGATGTAATATTAAGCATTTATGTAAGGTAAAACATCGAAAAATCATCTCTCCAATTTCACTTTTTTGACTTTTGCTCGTCAACCATTTAATGTTATTTAACCATACAAGTGGAATTCAATACGTGGGTTGAGGCCACATAATATTATAACTGAGCCAGAAATTCACCGCTAATATCGTTGACCTCAGTTGAATGGTTGATACGTGGGTTTGTATCCATCGAATCGTGGGATATTTCCAAACATTGCATATCGTATACCATTATTTTTTGAACGATCTGGCACAAACCACACCATATCCTTCGCCAGTGAAGACTGACTGGAGGCCGATAGATAAGTTGACCATGTTTAGTTGAAATGGAAATGCCAGCATATATTATGTGGCATGTCAAATCGTTCAATCGCCAAAATCAATTGAAAATGATTCATCTGCTACAAAATCAACTAATTATGTTGCACATAGAACCTTCAAATATTTACACATAGACCGTTGCATGTTGTGTCAGTTCATTTAATAGGCCATGGATATGGCCACCGAGCATGCCAAAAAAATCCTTTTTTTTCAAACCTCTAGCGCATATCTTCCATGTGTTGGGAAATTTTTCTGCCAAAATTCCAAAAACAAAACAAACTGAACACAGAGAGTGTTACTCTGCTAGGAATTTCTGATAATTCCAGAACAATAAAAAAAATCACTTGAACAAAATATAATACTTTGTTTTATAACACAGGATCTTGCTGCAGACAGAATTTCAGCTTGCTGAAGATAAAGTTTGAGCAACAAACATAAAAACTTCTATTCATTAGAATAAACCAACTGTTACAAAATGTCTTCCCCTAGACAGAGGGATTCACCAATTTATGCTGAAGAGCATCTTCCTCTTAACCAGAGGGATTCACCAAGAGACTGCTTCAAATGCAGTTCAGAAAGACTAACATTCAAACTCTTACAGAATGACCAGAACACATATTCCGCACTGCTGTGCATACTCATTACAATTTCATTTCATTTAATTTACACTGTTGTGTATCTTCATACGCGTTGCTGCGTTTTTCTTACCTCTTTGTTTCGCACTGCTGTGCGTATTTTTCAAATTACATTGTCAACACAAAACCATTACATATTATATATATATATAAATACGTATATATATTAATAATGAATAACAACGGACTTACATCATTTTCACTTGCTATGCTGCCGTAAAATAAAAAATAATAAAATTAAATTCTTTTACCAACCTTTACTTGTGCCCATACTCCCTCTGAAATAAAATTAAAATCTTCACCAAAACTTACCAACCCACAATAAATTACATTTACTGTTTTACTGACAAAACTGGCGGTAGAGAAACTTTTACTTCACATCAAATTTATTTGCTGCAGGCATGTACTTCAACCGTTGACTTCAATTGGATCACATCGCACAATCACAATTTGCGGGAGGAAAGATGGAACACCATTGTATTGGTGCGATTTGCGATTTGCGATCGAATCGCATTGCACCATTGGAATCGCAGAAATCAAGTGAACAAAATGGAGGCTCCAAGCTTGCATGCGATTTGCGATCTGCGATCTCATCGCATCGCAAGGCAAAAATTGCAGTTGAAATTACAATTTCAACACTCCCCTTTAATTTCAACTGTTGAGCATTCAATCATACCCAAACACTTCCTCAAAAATTTCAAAGCTTTTATGATCCAATGGCTTGGTCAGAATATCCACGACCTGTTCCTGAGTGTTGCAATGTTTTAAAACGATTTCTCCATTGTTCACCAATTCTCTGATGTAATGGAACCTTGTGTTTCGCTCATTTGTGAAACACAGAATTTTTGGACAGGGCAATAGCTGAGCTATTGTCACAAAAAATCACTGTTGCTTTTGCCTGCTCTTGGCCTAAGCTCCTTAGTATCCTTCTCATCCAAACTCTTTGACATGCTGCTGCTATAGCTGCCACATATTTTACGTCTGTTGTAGACAACGCCACAATGGGTTGTTTCTTAGAAGCCCATGAAATGGCTCCTGAACCCATGTGAAAAACATAACCGGAAGTGCTTTTCTGATCATCTACACTTCGAGCCCAATCGCTATCAGTGTACCCAATTAAATCTGAACATTCTGAGACAGTATATAAGATGTCAAACCTTTTAGTACCTTTAACATACCTCAGAATTCTTTTTGTTGCTAGCCAATGTGCTTCTTTAGGCCTCTCCATGAATCTGGAAATCAAACTAACAACAAACATTATATCTGGCCTAGTTGCAGTTAAATACATGAGGCTGCCAACTATGCTCTTATACAAGCTAGGATCAAAATCCTTGCTGCTGTCCTATTTGTTGAGTTTTAATCCCATTACTGTGGGAGTGATCGCTACCTTGCACTCTTGCATATTAAATCTGCCCAAAACTTCATTTACATACTTTGCCTGTGAGATAAAAATCCCATTTTCATTTTGATCTACTTCTATTCCTAAGAAGTATCTCAGCAAACCCATGTCAGTCATCTCAAATTCCTCTTTCATGACTGATTTGAAATTATGAGTGAGGTAGTCATCATTACCTGTAAAAATCACATCATCAACATATAGCACAACAATTAACAATTTACCATCTTTTTCTTTGATGTAGATGGTGGGTTCTCTGTCACATTTGTCAAATCCATTCTCCAGTGGATAGGAATCTATTCCACTGTACCACGCTCTTGGTGCATGCTTCAGCCCATAAAGAACTTTCTACAATCTGCACACTTTTTGTTCTTGGCCTTTCTTCTCATAGCCTAGAGGCTGTTCAATATAGACCTCCTCCTTTAACACTCCATTTAGGAATTCTGACTTCACGTCCATTTGGTAAACTTTCCACTTGTTTTGTGCTGCTATGGACAACACTGCTCTCACAGTTTCCATTCTTGCAACCGGTGCGAAAGTTTCCTCATAGTCTCTCCCATACTACTGTTTGTATCCCTTGACAACCAGCCTTGCCTTGTGCCTTTCAATCTTGCCTTCAGCGTTACTCTTGGTCTTATAGACCCATTTAACTCCAATGACTTCTTTACCTTTTGGTAGCTCAACCAAATCCCATGTTTTGTTTCTTTCTATGGCATTCATTTCCTCATCCATAGCTTCTATCCATTTTTTATCTTTAATTGCATCTTCGAAATGAATAGGATCATCAACATGACAATACAAGGCAAACAAAGAATTCATTCCTTCATTATAAATGTCACTCAAATTTCTAAACTTTTTACCTCTTTCATTTGGTGTGCAAGTGCTTGAAGATGCACTTGAACTTCCACTTTGTGGTATGCTTGGAGAAGCACTTTCATTTCTCCTCAAGGGTGTTGCTTAGTGCCCTTGTGTTGGCACTGCTGTTTGGGGATGCATTTCAGCCACCTCTTCATTATCTTCATCATGAGACAAACAGTTTTTAACATTCACTGTTTTCTCTATGCTTCCATCCCAAGCTTCCTGCTCAATGAATTGAACATCTCTGCTCACAAAAAACTTCTTGGTAGATGGGATATACAACCTGTAATCTTTGGATTCTTCATTGTATCCAATGAAAATACATTTCTCCCCTTTGCTGTCCAACTTCCTCCTTAGCTGATCTCGAATGTGTGCATGAGCCATACATCCAAAAACTTTCATGTCGGTGACTCCTTTCTTTCTCCCACTCCATGCTTTTTCCGGCACTTTATTCATCACTGCTTTTGCAGGACACCTATTCAAAATATATGCTGCACAATTTACAACTTCAGCCCAATAATCATTTGGCAAATGCTTTGCCTTAAACATGCTCCTCGCCATATCTATGATGGTCCTGTTCTTCCTTTCAGCAACTCCATTTTGCTGTGGAGTGTACCTAGCTGTGAATTTCTTGTGAATTCCATTTTCTCTACAAAACCGTAGGAATTCTTTGGAGATATACTCACCTCCTCTGTGAGTCCTCAAAACTTTGATATGCAGCCCACTTTGATTTTCGATAAGTGCTTTGAAATTTCGGCATTTTTCAAACACTTCACTTTTATTCTTCAAGAAATAAACCCAAGTTTTTCTTGTAAAATCATCAATAAATGTTAGAAAATATTGATTGCCTACTACTGATGGAGTTTGCATCGGTCCACATACATCTGAGTGGACAATCTCTAAGGGTGCTTTTTCCCTTATGCTTTTCCCTGATGGAAAACTTTCTCTGTGTTGTTTTCCCAATATGCAACCTTCACAAAGGCTGTTTGGTTTCTCTATCAATGGTAATCCTCTTACCATTCCTTTTTTGCTCAGCAATTTAAGACCTCCAAAGTTGAGATGTCCAAATCTCAAGTGCCACAACCAATTTTCATCTTTTGGTACACTTTGGAGAGCCTCTTGGGTAACTACTGCAATTACTTCTTTGTTTTTCAAATCTGCTCTTATTCTGAGAGGGAACATTCTGTTCCTCGTCATCTTTACTTCAGCAATTCATCGTTTGTTGGGTGCTATATCCATGATGGTGCATACATCATTCTTAAAATAAACATTGTACCCCTTATGGACAAGCTGTCCAATACTCAAGAGGTTACATCTCATTCCAGGGACATAGTAGACATCTGCTATGGTTTTCTTTTCACCTTTCTTTGTAAATATCTTAACTTCTCCTTTACCCATAACAGAAATTTTACTATCAGTCCCAAGTGTGACTTGTGACTTCACACTTTGATCTAAAGCAGAAAACAGGGCTATGTTTCCTGTCACATGGTTGCTACAACCGGAATCTAGAAACCATATATCTTCACTATTTGTTTCAGCCATGTTACAAGCTAATAAAACATTATTTTAGCTAATATTTTCTCTAGTGATATTTGCACTAGAACTATTACACATATCATGTTGTTTTTTCTTACATTCACTGGCATAGTGCCCATATTTTTTACAGTAATAAATTGGACATTGGATTTTTCATACCTTTGTCCTTGAGCATGATGATGTCCATTTTGTTGGCTGCTGCCTTGGCCTTGGTTCTAATTTGGGTTGCTGCCTCTTCCTTGAGCATTTGCTGGACTGTTTCTTCCAGCTCTGTTCTAGCTTCTGCCTCTTCCTCTTTTGTTTCCTCTGCCTTGACCTCTTCCTCTTCCAAAGGACATCTGGGTCTTGAAGGCTTGCTCTAGAGATGAGTTTTCATTTCTACTCAATTCCTCTGCTCATGAAGTTTCATGAATGCATGAAGTTCATCAACTGAAAAGTTTGAGAGATCCTTTGTCTCTTCTATGGTGGTGACAATCACATCAAACTTTGAGGGTAGGACCCTCAATAGTTTCTCCACAATCCTCCTTTCTTCAGGAACTTCTCCATAAGTCCTCATCTGTGTGACCAAACCAATCACATGTGTGAATAATGAGTCAATATTGTCTGACTCTTTCATGTTCAGATTCTCAAAATCTCTCCTCAGCAACTGTAGTTTTGCTATCTTCACTTTCTCCATGCCTTGATAGGCTGTCTTGAGAGTTTGCCATGCTTCTTTGGATGTCTTAGTTACTGCTATCCTTGGAAACACACTCTTGTCTATTGCTTGATACAAAAATACAAGGGATTTTGAATCCTTCTTCCTATTGCTCTTCAATAGGTCTTTCTCTGCTTGAGTTAATCTGTTAAACTCATTCTCATTTGTTGGTTCTTCAAAACCATCTTCAACAAGTTCCCATAAATCTTGACAAGCAAACAAGGCTTTCATGGTTATTGCCCAATAGTCATAGTTTTTCCCATTGAACTGTGGGAATTGAGGGTTAAACAAACCCATACTAGTGCTTGTGCTAGCCATTCTAGCACTGCTTAACTATGCTTTAAATATTTGACTGTGTATTTAAAATATTGACTGTTTCTTCAGCAGTAACACAAGAAACTAATTTGAAAAATACCTGGATCCTTTTGCTGAGTCTTCACGCTGCTGGAGACGTTGCTTCAGCAAAAAAAACTTTCTTGAGCTTCTTTGACACCTTCAAAGAGCCTAAACTAACTTTGATACCACTGTTGGGGAAATTTTTCTGGTAAAATAAAAAAAACAAACAATTAATTCACACACAAAGACAATGCTTTGTTTTTTCTCTCCACAGGATCTTGGCACAGTGAAACTTTAAAATTTCTGATCAGACAGTTTTTACTCACACATAAAAACACTTTGTATTCATTAATACAAAATTCTTGATACAAAATTCATCCTCTTTCACTGAGAGGGATTTATCAAGAACTTCAAAACAAATTACTCTGTCTCCTCTTGAAATTTTACACTACTGTGTGTAAAATTTGTTTATATTCACTGATGTAAAAACTAACAGACTTCAACTACAAAAAATTACATTCACTACTGTGAGGAAATTACACAAATTTTTCTCACGCTGCTGAGTTCTTCTTACCTCTTTGCTTCGCACTGCTGTGCGTATTTCTCTATTACATTGTCAACACAAAACCTTTACAGATATATATGATAACAAAAAAAACTTACATCGGTTTTCTCTTGCCATGCTTCCGTAAAAGAAAAACAATAAAATTAAATGATTTTACCAACTTTTACTTGTGCCCATACTCTTGCTCATAGAAAATTATAAAATTAAAGACTTCACCAAAACTTATCAACCCACAGTAAATTACATTTACTGTTTTACTGACAAAATTGGCCGTAAAAAAACTTTTACTTCACGTCCAATTTATTTGCTGCATGATTGTACTTCAACTGTTGACTTTAATTGAATCGCATGGCACAATCAGAATTTGCGAGAGGAAAAATAGAACACTATTAAATTAATGCGATTTTGCCATTTGTGATAGGATCGCATCGCACCATCCCGATCGCAGAAATCAAATGAACAAAAAAGAAGCTCCAAACGTATACGCGATTTGTGATGTGCGATCTCATCGCATCGCAAGGGAAGAACTGAAGTTGAAATTACAATTTCAACCGCTCATCATCTGCAGAATTCCGGCTCAGTGCATCGCGTTGTTCATCAGTTTTAAGCCTTGTGTCCTCTGAGTTCGACACTGCGCAGGGGACCTGATACACCACCAGTGGAAATGGGTGTAGACGGTGGTGATATGAAAGAGGCAATCGACCGGAAAGTTAGCTCGGCCTGGTAGAACTGATGGGGCAAAAGGAAATACTTGTTTCCTACCTTCAGTTCATCCTCTTCAGAAAGCGCCGGCGTCTTCTGACCGATGTAGAAGGAGCCAGAATGACGCACTAAATGTTGAGGGAATTCCTTCATGATCCTCTTCAGAAAGCGCCGGCGTCTTCTGACCGGTGTAGGAGGAGCCGGAATGACACACTAAATGCTGAGGGAATTCCTTCATGATTTGGCCGGCACTCACTGGTTTGTGAAAAATCCCAAGATCGCCGTGTGAACGAACGAGTTGGATGGCTTTCTTCTGGCTATCCAACGCCATGCAGGACGCATAGATGCCCACACCCTTATTTTTTTCAGCAAAGCATAGCATGCTCATGGATGGAAGGAAGGAGAAATGGAGTACTACTATATAAAAACGCAGAACCAGGCGTAATGCTGTGATTGACTTAGACTTCACGATCACTCTGACATGATTGACTGTGAGAAATGGAGTACTGTATATAAAACGCGGAACCAGGCGTAAATACTGTGATTGACTTGGACATGACGATGACTTTGACATGATTGATTTTGTAGGATTTTTGAATGAAAAAAATGGTCATAAATTGATAAACAGTCTAGTTTTCGGTAAAGGCACACTGTGAAAGACTTTGATTCTCTTTGAGAAAGCAGAATGACCCAGGAAAAACAGTTGATTTTGGCTGCCTGATTTTGACCTCCAACTGGGAGAGGTTTTTCGTGATTCGTTGATTTTGTTTATAATACTTTTATAATTTGATTCGTTGATTTTGACCTCCAACTGGGAGAGGTTTTTCTTGATTCGTTGATTTTGTTTATAATAATTTTATAGTAATAGGAAATTGTTAAAATTGTAATTTTAACTTCTTAAGATTATATTTGAATGAGATTGTAAAATTATTTTATTGGAATATTTTATGTTTTTTTTAAAGTTGTTTATGATTTGTTCGTTTTGATTTTGGTTCGAGGTCTTTGAGATTTAGGGGTGTCTAAGTTGCCAAACTTATCAGTGGATCACACTCATCTATATCACATTAATTTTTAGCTAATTAGATTGTGCTAGTAAAACTTGACATAATTTGAATATTTTATATTAAAAAGTGGGAAAATAGTAATTTTAATGGGTTAAATTTACAATAATGAGTTTATTTTATATTTTATGGGTTTTTAATTTATTTTTATTTACAAAATATAATAAATGTTATAATTTCATTAAAAACTATAATAGAAGTAAAAATTTAATCATATTAAACTATATTTTCAATAATCTTGATTTCTTTGGTTTTATTTTTGGAAACTAATATCTAATTAAAAACTATTTTGGATTTTATGAATGGTAATGTTTATCTAAATTGTAGATTTTTGAAATATTTTAGAATTTAATGAATTTTAAAATATTTTCAAAATCTCAAATCAAATTCAATTTAGTCTTAATTTTTGACAAATATTTATAGCTTTATTTTTGTCATTAATTTTTAATATTTAGTATTTTTGCATTTCAATACAAATACAAAAATACTAAATATAAAAAAACCAAAGTGAAAAAATAAGCTTTCAATTATTTAGATATTATGAATAAGTAATCTTTGTCTAAATTACATGCTTTTAAAATATTTTAAAATACTTTAAAATTTAAAATAGTTTCAAAATCTTTAATCAAATTCAACTTACTTAAATATTTAAATTCTCTTTTTTCTCTTTACTTTTTAATATTCAGTATTTAATATTTCCATGTTAATTGCCAATACAGAAATACTAAATTTTAAAAAACAAAAGTGCAAAAATAAGGTTTTATATGATTGAAAAAAATCAAAATTAAAAAATTGAATTTCATCGCCATATTTCAAAAAAAATTATGTAATGTAGATAAAGATGGCCAATTAAATATAAAAAATGACATGAAAAAGTAAGAATGGAGAGGCAACGCTTATAAAAAGCAGGGACAAATGAAAGGAGGTGGAAGAATTGCTGGAACAGTCCAAAGTGACCAGAATCCAGAATCCAGGTAAAAAAATTTCAAAAAAATTGTAGAAACAGTATTTGAATAGGACAACTGCTCCGCCTCAAACTACACACAAATGAAATAGTCAGCGGTGGTTCTTGACACGTTTCATCGTCATCTCCGAAAAGTTGGTGAGAGCCCACCGTTATTCAACCTTCCACACAGCGTCAAAACCTTGTTTTCACAACATGCATAAAAAAAATGAGTCAAACTTTAGACCCTTGGCATGACCTGCATAAAATAATGAGTCAAACTTTAGAGATTTGGCATGACCTGAACTGAATGGGGTGCTCGAGTTTCAAAGTTTGAATTCAAATTCAAATAATGTTTGTTCACAGCGTGAATGTTGGCTTCACCAAAACTTTGTAGATGTTTATCTGAAAATTTGAATAAACAAAGTACGCCGAGCTGAATGAGGATGAATTCCATTAAATGTCTCTGTGGGTTCTCCTGAAGAGGGCTCAATTCAGCATCTGTCGCAAATCCATCGATCGTTGAAAGACCAAAATAAATCTGTCCTGCATTTGGATTGACAGAGTCACGAGCCTCTTACCGGATTATTATAGTGCGTCACGAGTGTCTTACAAGGATTATTATAATAAAACAACAGCGAACTTTCCGGGAAAATGTTTGCTATAAATGCGTGAAACATATATTTTTGTTTTTAGAGTTTGGGTATTTGGAATTGATTTGCAGTTAAAATAGTTAGGTTTAATTTTTAGAAGTTTTATTATAAATTAGTAAACAAGATATACAAGTAATGAAAGCAAGTTCATCACCAATTTAATCATCAACTCCAATTTCTAAAATTATAATAGTTATTTCTAGAATTATAGTGTTTGGAATAAATTTATAAATAAAAGACACAAATAAACTTAATAAAAAATTACAATCAAATTAATTCTAAAGAGAAATTTTCAAGGTTGCACAAGTTACTTCTTATAGGCAGGAACGAGTATCCAACATGGCTATAAGTATTGTCTAAATTTACAGGGAACGTCTAATTGGGAGCAACAATAATATAATATATTAAAATTTATATATATTAAAAATAAAAATAAAATAATTTATTTTTTTGCATCAAAAACTTGTCAAATAAATTCCATCTTGCAAATAAACATGTAAAAGATTGAACTTTGAAACATTGCCAAAAAAAATCAAAATATTGATCCATCAACAATTTCTCAATCAAATTCCTTTCTAGCAAAGAAACATGCAAAACTCCCAAACCGGAAAAGAAGTTGTTATTACTCAATTATTAGGTGATTTCATGCAATACTATATGTTAAGTCATTGGTTCAATTCTTAGCCCTTGATGTAACTTCACCAATATTATATATATTACATCTAATTATAATAGAGTTCAGAAAAAATAAAATATATATTAATAGTAATTAAAAAAATAAAAACAATAAAGTTTAAATCCAATGTTATTTTAAAAAGAGTTTATGTAATAAAATTATAAATTTGCAAGTTATAAATATTTTAACTTAAAGAAATATATGAAAATTAAATTAAATTTTGGTATTTTAATAATATTTATATTTCATCATTTCACCTATTTTTTTTAGTATCCCATTTTTTGTCCATTACGCTCCCGCGATAATGATGGATTTTCCAGTGGCTAACAATCTTCTTAAATTCTTTTATATCCATCTGTCCTCCATGCACATGAGGAGAATGAATAACTTTTCAATGACAAAGATTAGGATTGGCTAGATGCCTCATCTTCATTTGGATAAAAGGACTTTCTAAGCAACTTCAAATACACCTAAGTTTGCACTTATTCATAACAGTGAAGCTCCCAAAACTTCAAGAAAGAGTTGTAGTGAAACTCCCGAAAAGCTCCAAAATACCTGTTGAAGCTCCCAAGTGTTTTGAGCATTTCCAATGAACGCCCAAACTCACAAAAATGAGAAAGCTTCAAATACGTACTCTCAAATACCTAAAAACATGTAACTATTGAAATTTTCTTCCAACAATATTTCTGAAGTTTCTGAAGTTTGGAAGGGAGTCGCACTTTCTCAATCTTAAAAGCGGATGTAAGTAAGCACAGAACCACCCTCTTTGAAAACCTTATGGAAGACCGAGTAACAAGTTTATTCTAGAAATTTGTTATTATTGAATTTTTTTTTGAAGTTGTAAATTTGAATTGTGTAATGAGCAAATTTTAATTATTTGAAAGTTTTTTAATATATTAAAAATTATTTTAGACAATAAAAAAATCATAATCTCTATATAAATTATATCATTATATTTAAATAAATACCAAAAACATCTTTTAATGAGACTGCACCCTAATAACATAATCACTTAATCCATAAAACTTGACTGAGTTGTATATAAATCTGATTGAGTTATATAATAATATTATTATTATAAATCTGATTGAGTTGTATGTTGTCTTTAAAAGGAAAAATATATATGCCAAATAAATTTATTTATACCCATTAAGATTAGCTTCAACGGATTTTGAATGGACAGTGAATAGATGTATTATTAAGATAACTTTAAAAAGGAGACCATAGTTTAAATACGCCATGAATTAACTGATTAAAGAAAACATTCTGAAATATAAATCAATTTTTGAGGAAGTATTTGAAAGAAACCCGCCACTGGATTAGTATTGCAAATTTCAAAATAACTGTAATGGTGGATACTATAATGAAATGAAACGAAACACGATTTATATCTAACATGCCAATGTAATTGCAATGGTTTATCAGAACGCTAAGAAGTGTGATTAGGAGAAATATTTCACACAGAGAGGAGGCGGCAACGATCAACACCGCACCAAATATCTTCAAAAATTATATACACTAAAATAATGGAGCCTTTACATGTTTTTGTTTTTCTATGTTGTAGAAAGTCATCTCTTTATATCAATGTTGTCAATTTTATTAATTAGGCTGATAGGCCTTTTTATGCATCAACAATTGTCAACACTTTTATCTTGCTCTGTTCGATCAAGTGAGACACTTTCAACCGTTGTTTTGAAGTGTCATCTGGCAAGCATGCACTGCACTTTGACTGCTTTTTCCAAATATTGGTTGAGTTGCCTTCTTTTCACCTCTGAGTTCTATTGTGCATTGAACCTGGCCCTATTATGCAAAAACTCCGATCCCCCGCAGACCCTTAGTCTTACTACATACATGTTGTTGTTCTTCTTCCCTGGATGTTGGCACCATGGTTTGAGTTTGACAGGCGGTCACTCTGTAAGCACTTGCTGTGTAAAGCATGATTTGAGTTTGACAAACAGTCAGTTGTGCCCTCCCATGCGCCTTCAAAATCTCCAAGGTGGATAGCATGTTGGAGTGATTTTGCATAAGAGGGGTCCATTTCTTCTCTCCACATCATTCCTGAGACATTTGGTTGCTTTTTTTCCTTGAGCTTTACTGTGTTATAAAAAATCCCTATTTCTTTTCAAGTTGGATTTTTTGATGTTATAACGGACAACGGGTTGTCGGATTCTCTACTAGGGTATCATGAAATATTATTTTGTTTGAATGATCGGAGTATAAAATACAATTGTTTACCACCAATTTGCATGCTATTTGGTTGTACTGTGATTGAATGATTGCGGTGGTCTAGAATTGTTGAAGCAATTTTTAGTTTTATTTAGCAATTCAGTATAGTCTCTATCACTTATTTATATATATATATACAGGGTTCTATAAAATTGCTCTAACTTCGCTGACAATTCCTTGCAATCCACCTGCAAGGGACAATCACTCGGCTTCACAACTAACTTTCAATTGAATGTAATATCCAGAGCTTCACAACTAAATTTGAACAAATCAAGAGTTTGTTTATTTGATTAAGCAACGACTGATATCAAATCCCCTATTCTTCGTGTAAAAGAATTCCATTCCTAATTTCACTTGCAATAGGCTACAAAAGATTTTTGTTCTCTTTTGCACAGACAATTTACCAGGGACAAAAAATAGGAAAAGGGAGAAATGACAAGTTTCCTGAAAACTTATGTGATTAAGCCCCAAAAATTTCCTTTGGTTAATCAACAAGAGGAGCTTAAAACCAAAAAAGCCTCTACATAAAGCAGGGTGCTACATTAAACAAACCACTGGTAGAGAGAATCTACCTGTTTGACATATGTGTCACTTGATAGTTGCACTAAGTTTGCAGGCAGTTCTGGATTTCTTCAATAAACCGTTTTAAAAGTAGTATGAACTATGGATTTGTTTACATGGGAATTGTGGTAAACTTAGCTTCTGGGAAAGTGAGGTCCCATTGTGTCAGGTACCAAAAATATTCTGCAACAAATTTCTGAGGCTTCTATTTATAACTTTATCACCAATGTTTGCCCATCATCTTGTGCATATTAGGTGGAACTATGCACTAAATATGTTTATCCAGGTTTTGCAATATAGTCCTCCAAAATGATATAGAAAGTTACTATGATAGTATCCCTATCACTAAATATAGCTTTGGATAACTATGCAAGCACAAAACCTTCTTTGAAAAATAGGTCAACTATTTCCTCTGTTTTCCCATCATCTTGTGGATGCTAGGTGGAGCTAGGCACTAACTAGACCTTTTTATCTTGCTTTTGCAATAAAGTCCTCCAAAATGGCATACATTGTTAGTATGGTAGTATCCCTATCACTAATTGTACTTTTAGATAGCTATGCAAGCACAAAAGCTTATTTGAAAGTTGTCCGGTTATTTTCTCTGTTTTCCCATCATCTTGTGGATATGAGATGGAGCTATGAACTGAATATTTTTATCTAACTTTTGTAATAAATTCCATCAAAATGACATGGAAAGTTAGTATGATGACATCCATGTCACTAATTATAGTTTTGGATAACTATGCAAGCACGAAAGCTTCTTCGAAAAATAGTTCAATTACTTTGCTTGCATCAATAATCCTTTTTCATAGAGTGAAGTGGTTCATTTTAGAAATATATTGGTAATGAAATTTTTTTTTATCATTTCATTGTGTTCAAGACATCCAAGCACAAAATCCATATTGATTTGAACCCTAGGCCTAAAAACATTGGCAAAGGCATATATAGTCCTATATCCCTATTTCTTTTGAAGTTGGGTTTTTTTGATGTTGTAACGGACAACGGGTTGTTAGATTCTCTACTAGGGTATCATGAAATATTATTTTGTTTGAATGATCAAAGTATAAAATACAATTGTTTACCATCAATTTGCATGCTATTTGCTTGTCCTGTGATCAAATGATTGCGGTGGTCCAAAATGCTAGAAGCAACTTTTAGGTTTATTTAGCAATTCAATATAGTCTCTATCAGTTAGATATATATATATATTATATATATAATATATATATATATATATAATATATATATATATACCGAGGGTTCTGTAAAATTGCTCTAACTTCGCTGACAATTCCTTGCAATCCACCTCCAAGGGATAATCGCTGGGCTTCACAACTAACTTTCAACCGAATGTAATCTTCAGATCTTCACAACTAAATTTGAACAAATCAAGAGTTTGTTTATTTTATTTAGAAACGGTTGATATGAAATCCCCTGTTCTTCCTGTAGAAGAATTCCATTCCTAATTTCACTTGCAATACGCTGCAAGAGATTTATGTTCTCTTTTGCATAGAAAATTTGCCAGGGACAGAAAATAAGAAAAGGGAGAAATGACAGGTTTCTTGAAAACTTCTGTGATTAAACCCCAAAAATTGCCTCTGGTTAATCAACAAGAGGATCTTACAACAAAAAAAACCTCTACCTAAAGCAAGGCGCTACATTAAACAAATAACTAGTAGAGAGAATCTACCCGTTTGACATATGCATCACTTGATAGTTCCACTAAGTTTGCAGGCAATTTTGGATTTGTTCCATAAACAGTTTTGAAAGTAGTATGAACTATGGATTTGTTTACATGAGAATTGTGGCAAAATTAGCTTCTGGGAAAGTGAGGTCCCATTGTGTCAGGTACCAAAACTATTCTGCAACAAATTTTTGAGGCTTCTATTTATAACTTTATCACCATTGTTTACCCATCATCTTGTGCATATTAGGTGGAACTATGCACTAAATATTTTTATCTAGATTTTGCAATATAGTCCTCCAAAATGATATAGAAAGTTAGTGTGACAGTATCCCTGTCACTAAATATAGCTTTGGATAACTATGCAAGCACATAACCTTCTTTTAAAAATTGGTCAACTATTTCCTCTGTTTGCCCATCGTCTTGTGGATGTTAGGTGGAGCTAGACACTAACTAAACCCTTTTATCTTGATTTTACAATAAAGTCCTCCAAAATGGCATACAATGTTAGTATGGCAGTATCCCTATCACTAATTGTATTTATAGATAGCTATGCAAGCACAAAAGCTTATTTGAAAGATAGTCCAATTATTTCCTCTGTTTTCCCATCATCTTGTGGATATGAGATGGAGCTATGAACTGAATCTTTTTATCTAACTTTTGCAATAAATTCCACCAAAATGACATAGAAAGTTAGTATGATGACATCTCTGTCACTAATTATAGTTTTGCATAACTATGTAAGCACGAAAGCTTCTTCGAAAAATAGTTCAATTACTTTGCTTGCATCAATAATCCTTTTTCATAAAGTGAAGTGGTTCATTTTAGAAATCTATTGGTAATGACAATTTTTTTATCATTTCATTGTGTTCAAGACTTCCAGCAAAAAATTCATATTGATTTGAACCCTAGGCCTAACAACATTGGCAAAGGCATATATAGTCCTGTATTCTGCAAATTTCTTTGGCAAACTGAATTCAACAACTTTATAAAAGAAATCATTTGCATCATATGCACCCTTTGAGGCTTCAAAACTAATTACATCATTATTCATACTCACAAACGACATATCCCACTCAATGTACCAACTTCCACCATTGACTTTCCACTCCTATGTGGAACATAAAGGAATGACTTTGCAAATATGTAATATGCCATGTGTTTGTAATGGAGTTCCTTCGGTACCATGTTACCGGATCCTCCACACCTGTTTGAAGGATCTGTGGGACTGTGATTCTGTCATAAAAGTAGACCCCTTGGAGAAGGCAAATGATCTTGAGCCCATGAAACAAATCCCATCAAAAAGGAAATGGATCTTGAAATTTCAAATAGTTTCTAAACTTCCAACGCTATTTTGACCCCCACATCCCCCCAAAAATTGATTTTTTAATGAAAATTTCCCCAACGTTAAGTGCCGAAAGGCTAAAATGTGAAACTTTATTCTTGGTCAATGTCTGATCTATTTTTTTGTCGAGATCTGCTCTTAAGGTCTGATCTATAAACATCAGATCTCAATGTAAACTATGAAGGTTTGATCTATGATTTTGGTCAAGGTCTGCTATCAAGGTGCGATCTATCTTTATGTACCATGAAGTTGCTCACTTCACCCACACTATTATTAAGTCCCGCTATAGCCCTCAAGAAAACTAGTTTATTCACTGTTCATATGGACATGGCTCACAAAAATGTTGTATGACCTGATTTATAGCTTATCAAATTATCAGTGATGATACATGGATGGTTAATACTACTAGAAACATGCATGAGGAATCACTTCTTTGGTTATGATTAGTTGTGATACATAAAGAAGGGTGCTATATTAAACAAACAACTGGCAGAGAGAATCTACCCGTTTGACATATGTGTCACTTGGTAGTTCCACTAAGTTTGCGGGCAGTTTTGGATTTCTTCCATAAACAGTTTTGAAAGTCGTATGAACTATGGATTTGTTTACATGGGAATTGTGGCAAACTTAGCTTCTGGGAGTGTGAGGTCACATTGTGTCGGGTACCAAAACTATTCTGCAAAAAACTTATGAGGCTTCTGTTTATAACTTTATCCCCATTGTTTTCACATCATCTTGTGCATATTAGGTGGAACTATGCACTAAATATTTTTATCTAGCTTTTGCAATATAGTGCTCAAAAATGATATAGAAAGCTAGTGTGACAGTATCCCTGTCAATAAATATAGCTTTGGATAACTATGTAAGCAAAAAACCTTCTTTGAAAAATAGGTCAACTATTTCCTCTATTTGCCCATCATCTTGTGGATGTTACGTGGAGCTAGGCACTAACTAAACCTTTTTATCTTGCTTTCGCAATAAAGTCCTCCAAAATGGCATACAATGTTAGTATGGCAGTATCCCTGTTACTAACTGTAGTTTTAGATAGTTATGCAAGCATAAAAGCTTATTTGAAAGATAGTCCAATTATTTCCTTTGTTTTCCCATCCTCTTGTGGATATGAGATGGAGCTATGAAGTGAATCTTTTTATCTAACTTTTGCAATAAATTCCAAAAAAAATGAAATAGAAATTTATTATGATGACATCCCTATCAGTAATTATAGTTTTAGATAACTATGCAAGCACAAAAGCTTCTTCGAAAAATAGTTCAATTACTTTTCTTGCATCAATAATCCTTTTTCATAGAGTGAAGTGGTTCATTTTAGAAATCTGTTGGTAATAAATTTTTTTTTTATCATTTCATTGCGTTCAAGACTCCCAAGAACAAAATCCATATTGATTTGAACCCTAGGCCTAACAACATTGGCAAAGGCATATATAGTCCTATATTCTGCAAATTTCTTTGACAAACTGAATTCAACAACTTTGCAAAAGAAATCATTTGCATCATATGTATCCTTTGAGGCTTGAAAACTAATTACATCATTATTCATACTCACAAACGACATATCCCACTCAATGTACCAATTGCCACCATTGAATTTCCACTCCTATGTGGAACATAAAGGAATGGCTTTGAAAATATGTAATATGCCATGTGTTTGTAATGGAGTTGCTTCGGTACCATGTTACGGGATCCTCCACACCTGTGTGAAGGATCTGTGGATCTGTGATTCTGTCATAAAAGTAGACCCCTTGGAGAAGGAAAAGGATCTTGAGCCCATGAAACACATCCCATCGAAAAGGAAATGGACCTTGAAATTTCAAATAGGCTCTAAACTTCCAGTGCTATTTTGACCCCCAGATCCCCCCCAAAATTGATTTTTTAATGAAAAGTTACCCAAAACTTAAGTGCCTAAAGGCTAAAATGTGAAACTTTATTCTTGGTCAATGTCTAATCTATCCTTTTTTTGAGATCTGGTCTTGAGGTCTGATTTATAAACATCAGATCTCAATGTCTACTCTGAAGGTTTGATCTATGATTTTGGTCAAGGTCTGCTGTCAAGGTGTGATCTATCTTTATGTGCCATGAAGTTGCTCACTTCACCCACACTATTATTAAGTCCCGCTATATCCCTCAAGAAAACCACTTTATTCACTGTTCATATGGACATGGCTCACAAAAATGTTGTATGACCTGGTTTATGCTTATGCTGAAATGGTCCTTAAAATGATCAAATATCAATGATGCTTATAGCTTATCAAATTATCAGTTATGTTACATGGATGGTTAATACTACTATAAACATGAATAAGGAATCACTTCTTTGGTTATGATTAGTTGTGATTCCTCAATGGCTTTGATATTTATTTTAGTTATGAACATATTTTTATATTTTTTTCTCTTGTTTGGTCACCACATCCAAATTCTAGATTTTCAAAATTTTTTGGGATCTATGTTTGTATCTGGATCTAGATCCATATTAGTATCTGTATCTTGGTAACTTAGCTTGAGATTTTATATATTTTAGGGCCTGATGATAAATTAACAATATATACTTCTTGTGCACAAAATATGGCTACAATATTTTTAAATCTTGTATAATTATATAGTATGTTGATCTTAGAGAGATAACCTCCTTTTAGCTTCATTTGGTATCTGACTAAAATATGCAACAAGTTGTCCTTCCTAAATCAATACTCTAATTTCTACACCAGAATTATCACATTGAAGGCACAAAGGTTTGTCAAAATCAACTAAAGACTAATAATGGAGCTTGACTTGCCTTTGTCCAAACAAATGTCTTTCTCCTAGTGGAACACATCAGTAGCTTACATAGGATGCTCAATCTTTTAACGAACTTCTTTATAAAAACTTTCCAAGCCATGAGAACTTTATAACTCTATGATTCTTTTGTTGAGTATAGCTTGAGTAGGAGCTTCTTGCTCGATTAATAGGGCCTCCAAAATAGGCCTTTCATCATTACTTCTTGAGGGTGATCTTAAAGGTGATGACTGCTTTTCCATCACACCTTCTGAATTCTACATTCTTGGCGCTGCAAAAATAGGTCTACAATCTATACTTGGAGGTGAAAGTGATTCTGAAAGTGGTCATGCATGAATTGTTGCAATTTGTTGGTTTGGAGATCATGGAGAATTCCATTGTCTATTAATCCCTGACTCCATGATATTTTTTCATGAAGACAATTCTATACCTTTAGACAAATTTTCTTTGCCACCTTTTTGAGATGAAAGCATTCTGTGGCCATTGTTAACAGGTTCTATAGGTTTTAGCCAACGTAAAAGACTAGCATCCACATAGACAACAATCTTTCAGGTGCCACGAAGTTGCTCACTTCACCCACCGTGTTATTAAGTCCCGCTATAGCCCTCAAGAAAACCACTTTATTCACTGTTCATATGGACATGGCTCACAAAAATGTTGTATGACCTCGTTTATGCTTATGCTGCGTTTATGCTTATGCTGAAATAGGCCTTAAAATAATCAAATATCAATGATGCTTATATCTTATCAATTTATCAGTTATGATACATGGATGGTTAATACTAATAGAAACATGCATGAGGAATCACTTCTTTGGTTACGATTAGTCGTGATTCCTGAATGGCTTTGATATTTTTTTTTAGTTATAAACATATTTTTATATTTTTTGGTCTTGTTTAGTCACCACATCCAAATTTTAGATTTTCAAAATTTTTGGGGATTTGTATCTGTACCTGGATCTGGATCGATATTTGTATCTATATCTTGGTAACTTAGCTTGAGATTTTATATATTTTAGGGCTTGATGATAAATTAACAATATATACTTCTTGTGCACAAAATATGGCTGCAATATTTTTAAATCTTGTACAATTATATACTATGTTGATCTTAGAGAGATAACCTCCTTTTAGCTTCATTTGGTATCTGACTAAAATATGCAACATGTTTTCCTTCCTAAATCAATACTCTAATTTCTACACCAGAATTATCACATTGAACGCACAAATTTTTGTCAAAATCAAGTGAAGACTAATAATGGATCTTCACTTGCCTTTGTCCAAACAAATGTCTTTCTCTTAGTGGAACACATCAGTACTTCACATAGGATACTCAATCTTTTAACGAACTTCTTTATAAAAACTTTCCAAGACATGAGAACTTTATAACTCTATGATTCTTTTGTTGAGTATAGCATGAGTAGGAGCTTCTTGCTCAATTGATAGGGCCCCCAAAATAGGCCTTTCATCATTACTTCTTGAGGGTGATCTTAAAGGTGATGACAGCTTTCCATCACACCTCCCAAATTCTGCATTCCTGGCACTTCAAAAATAGGTCTACAATCTGTACATGGAGGTGAAAGTGATTCTGAAAGTGGTCATGCATGAATTGTTGCAACTTGTTGGTTTGGAGATCATGGAGAAGTCCATTTTCTATTAATCTTGACTCCCTTATATTTTGTCATGAAGACAATTCTATACCTTTAGATAGATTTTCTTTACCACCTTTTTGAGATGAAAGAATTATGTAGCCATTATCAACAGGTTTTGTAGGTTTTAGCCAATGTAAAAGGCTAGCATCCACATAGACAACACCACTAGGTAGAGCCTCACCAGGCATGGCATTTGAGTGACTTTGCACTACCAATGAGATGTTTTCTTGATCATTCGTCCACACTGAATAGGACTGGTCATTAATCCACAATAAGTACAATGTTCCACCAAGCACTGTATTCAATCAACAACTATTTTTGACAAACATATTGAGCACCACAACAAATGTCAACTGAGTAGTGTCAACTGTAATAATTAAATTACAATGGCCTCTCTGGAGTCTAAACTATTTGTACTGATCCGCAACCTAGAAGAACAATTATGATAAATTCAGTTACTTTCCTGATGAGGTCCACAATCAGGGATATTGTCACTGAAGCAATTTGCTGTGATTAAAAACTGATGTGGATAATTTCTATCTCTTGTAGTAATTCATTTTTCCTAGAAGGATCTAATACCGATTGACTGTGCTCAGGCACAGCTTGCTCATGTGTTAATTTCCTGTAGCAAGAAGGCTAGGTTTTGTAGGTTTTAGCCAATGTGAAAGGCTACCATCCACATAGACAACACTACTAGGTGAAGCCTCCCCATGAATGGAATTTGAGTGACTTTGCACTGCGAATGAGATGTTTTCTTGATATGTAAAGTTTCCCTGTTGGGATGAAATGGGACTAGAGATCTAAATTTCCCTTCTTTAATTAGTGTTAGCAAATAGTCTCTTATTTGTCCATTATCTGCATAGGAAGATGAGCTTACTATGACAAAGAAACCACCATTTTAGAAGACTCCCCTGAGATTCTATATGGCCCCTAAATGGTACCAGTTAGGGGATTCTTTTGCCATATTAACCGGTGTCAAGTGTGGATTCTTTTGCCATATTAATTGGTGTCAAGTGTTGGAGTTTGCCAAAACTGTCTGGTATAATTAAATGGAAATCGACTACTGCAACACAAATAGTGTTCATTGAGGTTTTAGACATACTTGATGGTAGCTATATACAAAAATTTGAAATCTTCTCATAATTGATGGAAGAAATAGATGTTACTATTGAAAAACAGATGAGTCCAAATTAATATCACATTTATCTTTTGAGTAACTAGTACTTGTACCTAAGCTAACCTTAACTAACAACACCTACAAGGTCATCTCATCTTTAATAGTGGTGTGAATGACAATTTACTCTCATACCTTCTGCCCTTATTATTGTTTAACCATTGAAAGTTAGCCTTTCTAGATTAGTTCCCGCATTCACATCACATTTTTATTTACTAGACTCTTGTGTTGTGGTGATTTGATGAATTACAGGTACTACTATCATGGAAAAAGAATCCCTTTGTTAATATTATGGAGCCAGCCTTGACTATAATGCCATTCCTTTGATGTTGAATGGTTCCACTAAGATTCAACCACTACTCCAGATAATCGATATTGGTTCTATTACATCATTAAAAACAACATCCTCACACTTTTGCATTACTCTATCTGATGGAAAACATTAACACAAGACTTTGATACCATCAACATATAGCCCACAAGTTTCATCTAAAGGCATTCAAATTGGCTCAATAATTTTGCTTAAAAAAACAACTTGCACGGTGCTTCAAAACTCCTCGTAAGGCCCAACATTTGAATTTACCCTTTTTTAATTTTTTTCTTCTGTATGTTTCCTGCATTACAAAAAAAAAAAAAGAGAATCTTCATTAATTCATTTCTCACTTGTTTACATAAGGTCCATTCGAGTGGTTGAGCTTGAAGTTGTGATGCGCTCAGCAGCATTGACAACGGACTCATCAACTCTACTACATGCAAAGGTAGGTACATCCCAAGTTAGCTCTTCATCAGCAGAAGATACCTTTCCCTTTGTATTTACTCCACCCATTTTTGAAAACAACTACAACAATTCCATTCACGACACTCAATCCTTCCAGAAAATATTGGTCAATCCAAGGTAGAGCATCTGCAAAAACATCATTGAAGACTTACAAGAATGTGTGAGGCTCAGAATTTTTTTTTGGGTTTAACCTTATCAATCGTGATAAGGAAGAGATCCACGTTTTTGCATTTGCTGAATTGGTTGAATCTCTTTACAGTCTAATTCAAGTTGGGCAGCTATACATTGTTTCAAATGGCATAGTTAAAGAAGCAAATCCAAACTACAACCACCTCAAGAACAAATGGGAAATTTACTTGTTTGTTGCTTCCACTATCAATCCATGTCCCATAGATGATCCAATGTTTCCTTACCAGAGCTTTCAATTCAAGACTATTGCTGAAATAAAACGTGCAAGTCCAAATACGAATGTGGATGTCATTGGTGTTGTTACCTCCACCTCACCTGCATCAACAATTCAACGAAAAGACGGAAGTGAAACATTAAGGAGAACACTCATATTAAAAGACAAGTCGGGTTTTAGCATTGATGTAACATTATGGGGAGACCATTGTGACTCTATAGGACAAAACCTTGCTGAATTCTACTCTTTCAATAACCCACCAATTCTTGCAAACAAAGGAGGTCATGTATCTGAATTTAATGGCACCATAATAGGGATGATATCAACAAGCACTCTCATCATAAATCCACAAGTTGAAGAAACTCATCAACTACATGCATGGTTCCGTGAAATAAGCTATAGCTCTTCTTCTCCATCTTTGAGTAAAAACTATGATGTTGCTTCGAAACGTGCCCTACCACGAAAGACGTTTCATGAAATTGCTGGCATGCAAAACTCCGATAAAGCAATATGGGTTTCAGTTCGTGCAACAATAAATGCTCTTCACATGGACGACTTCTACTTCCTAGCATGTCCATTAGATTTCAATGCAAAACAATGCATGAAGAAGGTTGTGGAGCATTATAACAATCTTTGGCATTGTACAAAATGTAACGACGACTTCTCAGAATGTGACTACCATTACAAACTTAAAATTGAGCTACATGACCACATCGGGCACCTATAGAATGTCACAGCTTTCAATGACATAGGAAATGAGCTCATGGGCATCACGACAAAAGACCTGTTCCTTCTTTATATCCAACCAACTGATCTATAGGAAATTTGTGGCCAAATTTTAGGACGTCGCTTCCTGCTAACACTTTCATTAAAGCAAATTACTTCAATGGTGTTCAGCGCTTGCAACCAATACTGATAAATTTAGAAGAAATTCAATACGCCCTTGCATGCAAAGAAGCCCTGAATGAAATTCAAGCAATGTCCACTTCAAAATGACCTGTTGTTCGCCACCTTTGAAATGCTTTTTAGGGTCTCTTCAAACACTACTGTTTGTACATAAACAAACATTTCCACACAACTCATTGTTTCATATTGTTGTAAATTACACCCATGTTATTGTGATTCACATTGTCGTTGCAAATACTCTCTTCCAGCTATTCTAAAATATGTATGTTTACACCTTTTCATTTTACATAATATAGAAATCAACATTTGTAAAGACTTACTACATAAGTTTCCCGTTCTTTGTTTACATGGCTATACATTGATCTCTTTCTTGCTAATTTATTCATGTTATCATTCAAACTTGTAACAAAAAAAAGAAAAAGGAAGCAAAATATTGGTTATCTTGCTCCTCTCCTCTCAATAATAGATGCCAAAATAACATATGATTTTATAGTACTCCTAATTGCATGTTTTTCCTTCTACCTAATCTACCTACCTTCACTGATGTTCAAATAAAAAAAATTAATTCTAAAACTTGTAATGCATTCTCCAAACATGCAATACTCATTGATGAAAACTAACACTAATTATTTGTACTTGTTTAGATATGCCAAAAAATAATCAAAATGCGGACAAACACGAGCGACAGCGTCTTCTTTATGCACAACAAAAGGATAAAATAAATGCACGACGACGACTACTTTATAAAAACCACAACAACCCTACTACTTCCTCTACATCCATTCCCAACTCAAATTCTCTCCCAAGTATACAAACCAACCCATCTAACCTTCATCAAATCCAATATAACCCTCCCGTTAATGAAGAACACTGTCGCTTTCGAGAAAGGATTCATGAACTTTCTACCATCCATGTTTGCACAATATGCAAAGAATAATACCCAAGAATGAAAACAAAGCTTTTACACGGTAGACTTTCTTGTTTTTGTTGTGCATCATCTAAATCTACCAATCATTTTTCTGAACTGAACAACATGAACCCTGGTGAACAACCCTATGTCCTTCAATAGTTAACAAAAGTTGAAGAAATGCTCATTGCATGTGTAAAGCCCATTCTACAAGTCACTCATGCCTGTGGTGGTCAATACAAATATAGTGGCCATCCAATTAGCTTCCCTCAAGACATCACCACTATTGCCAAATACTTACCCCAAATCATTTCTGATTTAGACATCCTCATTGTCAAAAGGCAAAATCCATCTAAAAATGCTTATGAATTCTTCGTTTTCAAATCACGTGTCCTTGCAACCCTTGAATACAAAACAAAAAATGACCCTTACTACTGTGATGTTCAATTCAATTCATCTGCTATTTCTGCGCTTCCAAATCACCCTATAGATATTTCTTCTCTTCTCCATAATGTAACCACCTCCTCTTTTGAACCCCATCAAACCACTATTGATTCTACTTATGATAGTGATGTCATGCTACCTTCATTAGAAATCCAACCCTCTTCTTTCGTTCCAATACTCCTAAATTCAAGTACTGAGCTTGAGCACATTTGTAATTATTTGCACTTGACCCATTCAAATTCAACAAGCTTTATCGATTGGCCTCCAATATATTTAATAACTATGAATGAATACAACAACATAGGCCTCTTTGCCATGGCATTCCCCACACTCTTCCCTACAGGCATTTCCATGATCATGCAACCAAGACTTACAAAAGTTGAGATGCATGAATATGCTTTACACTTGCTGCACTACCATGAGAACCGATTTGGCCAACACCCAAGATTCCGCTACTATCTTTATAACATTCTAATGCGCCATCATAGCCAAACAACTGTTATTGTTTTTGTGAAAAAGTACATTGAGAAAAACTTGCCAACAATGGTTTCAGATCGATGACAGTGTCTTTGTGACTCTCCAGATTCAAGATTGCCAGAGTAAATAATGTGGTTCAATTTAGCCCTACGGGGAACAAGGTGTTTTGGAACAGACGACGATCTGAGCTGACTGACATGATCACGCAAATAGGAAGTTCGACATTCCTTTTCACTCTCAGTGTAGCTAATACTAAATGGCATGACTTGCACATGATCATGGCTGCCAAGGTTCCTTCCAATTCAGTCAACCACTTCCAATGGAAAATCCAAAACATAGTTAAGAACCCACATCTAACAGCCTAATATATGCATTGCAAATTTACAATTTTCCTCGAAGAAATCCTGCAAAAAGGCCTCCATTTAGTATATTACTGGTGCAAGTATTTTTTAATATCCATTTCCCTCTACATTAATTTTCTACAATGCATATATATGTTTCAAAAAATTTTTACCTTCATATTATATTTAGATACTAATGGCAACAAAGAGGATCTGCACACATTCATGGCTTCCTCTGGCTACAAAATGCATCAAACATGGACACAATTGACTGGAACAATGCTTTAGAAATTGCTAATGCATAGAAATATTTTGACACTATGTAACTACCTGGAATCCATGTCAGGCAGAACACCGAAATATTCCACTTCACTAATAAATAATTCATAACCCATGTCTTCTTGACACAGCATCAATATTCACATCCAATTAGTCTGAAGACTATACAGAGCTCGTCAACTGCGTTCAACATCATACAAAGTGTCATGAATCTTCTTGTCTTCACAAGAAAGACAATGCACTTAGCTACCGGTATGGAGTACCGTGGGAGTTGAAGTCCACATCTTCACTTTTCATTGATGATAAAGGTCATAAAACCTACATCCTTGCTCACAATGATGAAAGATTGAATATTCACAATGCCGATCTACTCTCTATTTGGAGAGCAAATGTTGATTGCTAACCAGTCCTTTCTCACCATGTTGTATTAAAATATATTTCAAAATATGCAGTAAAATCAGTAACAAGATCTGAGAGCTACCATCAAATGCTATCACAGCTATCACAAAGTGCCATTCCAGAAGCACCTACTATTGCCATTATCCAAAAACGCCTTACAAAAACCATTACAGATAGAGACATTAGAGCACAAGAAATATGTCATATGTTACAAAAGCTACCTCTTTCTCTCTGCAGCCGTATATTTCGTTCTCTGAATGTCAACAAGATTGTTTTCAAACGTGTTTCACAAGATACTGAGAATCCTGATTCAACACCAAAATTTATCCTTGCATACATGAACAGGGCTGTCTCGTTGGAATAATTTCCCCTCCTTGAAGTTTCACGCTCCTGGTCATATTCTGCCCAGCAGAAAAAAACCAATGGAAACACATATTCCCACCAATGATTGTACATGTCTTGCCCCATTACGATGTCATTCTTTCCTCTGATGACCCTTCTTATGCCACTTTTTGCTGGAGTAAATTACTATTTGTAGGTTTTAACCCTGTATAGAAAGTACCTGCATATGAACACTAAATCACAAGAAAAATAAAAATGCGAGAGCATAACACATAAAAACACATATACATAGAGATTTCCCACTGGATCTCAAAATCGAGACTACCAGCTTGTTTTTTTTCATTATGTTCCTTTCAATGTTACAATACATATTTATACATGCCGAAGCATCCAATACCATGGACCGAAAACCATCGCGTCCAAAACCATGGACCGAAAACCATCACGTCCAAAAAACATGTGTTAAAATCATGCACAAAACCATAGGTGGGTCCGCCCAACATAGCATAGGGTCCAAAACCAAAATTTTCCGGGGCGCTGCCCCAGACCCCATAAAGTGGGGTTACGGATACCCCTAAAACCCCCTGTTAACTATGTGGAAAGAATATAACACAACCCAACAATCTCTCACTTGTTTTTTTTCTTTCCACAGGGGGCCACAGGAGAGCTTAGTCATTTTTCTAGCCCTGAAACACCCATTGTTTCTCTACACCAAGAGAACTTATCAGAGCTAACAGATTTTGTCAATGCATCTGCAGTATTCTTCAAAGTGTCCACCTTTACCAGCAACACCTTTTTGTCTTCTATCATATCCCTCACAAAGTGATACTAACATCAATGTGCTTTGTCTTTGAATGATAAGCAGGGTTCTTTGCCAAAAAAATTGCACTTTGGCTGTCACAGTCTATCCTTATAGCTCCCTGTACTAACCCCATACCTGAACACAATCTCTGCAACCAAACTGCTTCCTTGCTTACATGAGTGGCTGCCATGCATTTTGCCTCTGTAGTGATAGTGCCACTACAGATTGTTTCTTACTCATCCAACTGACTGCACCTCCAAATAGGTTAAACACATACCCACTTGTAGATCTTCTCTGATCCAGATCTCCAGCCCAGTCTGCATCAACAAAGCCACGGATATCCAACACTCTGTCCAATCCTGGTCTTCCTTGGTAGCACAAACCATAATCACTAGTGCCACGCAAATACCTGAAAACCCGCTTCACTGCTGTCCAGTGCTCCTTCCCTGGTTTTGACATAAACCTGCTCAATACTCCCACTGCATGTGCAATGTCTGGTCTAGTACAGACCATAGCGTACATCAAGCTACCGACTGCACTTGCATATGGAACACAGGACATGTCCTCTTCCTCTTCTTGTGTCTTGGGACACTGTTCAGCAGATAACCTCACACCTAAAGGAATAGGAACCTTCACCGATTTACTATCCTGCATATTAAACCTCTGCAATATTGTCTGACATACTTCCTCTGGTTTAGCTTCCTCTTTGCCCGATCTCTTTTAATTTCCATGCCCAAAATATAGTTTGCAGCACCGAGATCTTTCATATCGAATTTGGAGGACAATTGGGTCTTCAAATCCTGGATAATTTCTTTGTCATTTCCAACCAGCAACATATCATCACATACAAGACCAGATAAATAACACGGTCACCAATTAATTTAAAATACACACAATGATCTGCTTTGCTTCTGGTGTAGCCAAGTCCCCGTATAAATGTATCAAATTTCTCATACCACATCCTTGGTGACTGTTTTAACCCATACAGAGACTTCTTTAACTTGCATACTAGTTCTTTCTTACCCTTCACCGCAAAGCCTTC
>APFE030726591.1:56707-83175 GCA_000404065.3 Pinus taeda | reverse complement strand
GATACCAAATGTAGGTTTTAACCCCGTATAGAAATTACCTGCATATGAATTCTAAATCACAGGAAAAATAAAAATGCGAGAGCATAACACATAAAAAACATATACACAGAGATTTTGGTTGTAGAGATTTTTGTTCAAGTATGGGGTTAGCACAGGGAGCTATAAGGATAGACTGTGACAGCCAAAGTGCAATTTTCTTGGCAAAGAACCCTCCTTATCATTCCAAGACAAAGCACATTGATGTTTAGTATCACTTTGTGAGGGATATGATAGAAGACAAAAAGGTGTTGGTGGTAAAGGTGGACACTTTGAAGAATACTGTAGATGCATTGACAAAATCTGTTAGCTCTGAGAATTTCTCTTGGTGTAGAGAAACAATGGATGTTTCAGGGCTGGAAAAATGAATAAGCTCTCCTATGGACCCCTCTGGAAAGAAAACAACACAACCCAACACTATCGTATTTCCCCTTCCGAACACTCCCCAATGATATTGGTTCAACAAATGCAGAAATTATTGCACCCTAAAAAAAAAAGAATGTACGTATACACCATGGCATGTCCATCGAGAAATTGAAAACCCACAAACCCCACATACTGAAGATCAAACTACCCTAGACACCCCTCCTAATTCCATGCAAATGAATGAATGGCAAATCCTCTCTCAGCTGCACCCAGATTACAATATTGCAATTGATGACCGCGACATGATTGGCTACCACGACTTCGATGCCAACCACAATTGGTCACGTAATACTATCCCTCCCCACTTGTAAGAAACTGCCATAAATTTTGTTGAATTCAACCGCTCAACGATTCAAAACCAACATCATTCTTTTTCCAACCTTCCCTAAGTTCACACATTATCTCCTACCCAAAACATAGCTTTCACCACTATTTTTTCACACTTTAAAACCCCTTCGTCAAAACCCCCACACAAAATCATCATACAAGGAACAGCTAGGACAGGAAAATCCCATTTGATTAAATGTTTGCACCATGGATTTGTGGAAAAATCACTTGCAAACAAAAACCCTTTGTTGTTACTTGCACCAACTGGCGTTGTAGCTTTCAACATAAATGCCCTCATAATTCACTATGCCCTTTGTATCCCTATCCAAACAATGCATCCTCTTGAAGGCTAACCACTCCTACAACTGCAAGAGCAACTCCGTCATGTAGAGTACATTCTCATTGATGAAATGATCTTTATTGGTCCAAAAATGCTTACTCGCATTGACAATCGTCTAAGAGAGGCATTCCCTCTTCACCAAAATGCACCATTTGTTAATCGCTCAATTATCCTTGTTGGAGATTTAGACCAGCTACCACCTGTAAAATACATTCCTTTATATGTTGGGACATCACATGGCACTGCACTTTGGTGCAGCTTCGACATATTCATAACACTTTCAACAGTTTTTCGTCAACAAGGAGCTAGCCCATCCCAAGTTTCTTTCTGGCAAATACTCACAAATCTTAGAAATGGATTATCTACACTTGAAGACTGGAAACACCTGATTTCAAGAAAAAGTTCGTCTCTTACGAATGAAGAGAAACTCACATTTCAAGAATCCATGCACCTATATGCAACAAACAACTCAGTTGTCTTGCATAATAAGAAAATGCTTAAAAAATTGAACATCCAAGTAGTGCTTTGCTCTGTAGAACAACAAAGACATAAAACTCCTACTATAACCGAAGATGAGCATTTGCCTGCAAAAGTGCTCTTATGCAATGAACAAAAATTTATGCTCACCAGGAACTTATGGGTACATGTAGGCCTCGTCAATGGCGCACTTGGGAAGGTCATCTCAATATTTTATTCAATTGGCTCAAAGCCCCCAGAATTACCATCATTCGTGGTTGTCAACTTTAGACAATACAAAGGAACACCATGGGACATTTCACACCCAACATATGTACCCATTTCTCCCATGATAAGGGGTGCATGCTATCAGATACCACTTCAAATGGCATGGGCTTTAACGATACACAAGTCACAAGGAATGACATTAGACAAAGCAACAATAGACATTGGCACCAAAGAACGATAAGGGCTAACGTTCACTGCAATTTCAAGAGTGCGGGCATTGGCAGACATTCAAATCAATCCAGCATTCCCATTCTCATGCATTGCATAGGTGCACGAGAATCCATATCTTAAGTGTAGACAACAAGAGGAATCATTGCTCGCATCAAAATCTATGCAGGAGAATACACTCTAGCCAATTGTACAACCTATTTTCCAGAATTACCCACATGGTAAACACCGCTTACTACATAGCCAAATTTCACATACATTTGCTTGCTATTACATTTAACCTCATATGATTTTATATTAGCTTGAAATCGTTTATTTTATTTCAAATATTCAAACAAAATATTTCCCACTAAGAATGACAAGGTCTAGCATTCACTGCAATTTAAAAATTTCTTTAAAAACTTATTTATTTTACTTTCGTTCTTTAAAAATCATGCTTTCGTCAAACACATCCACTGTCACTTACAATGTTTTCTTTTTGGATGGCAATAGGTATGGATACAGGCTACCTACGATTATTGTATGAGTACTGCCAAGAAATTTAGCAACAAGAACTTACCTTATGCAAACAAGGATCCTGCCCCAACAATCATTGCCTCTTTACCATTTGCTTCCAACCATTGAATTGTTAAAGAAGATAAAAAAAATAAGCAAGATAACGATTCACATCCATGAAAGCGACACACACAGGAAAATGTGACGTCAATTGCAGGAACAACTCACACATTTTGGCACCACAATAAACATTAATTGGTGTTGCCGATGCCATGCCCCATCATGCATATATGATTAGCTGCTCATTTTCAATTACATCCATATGTAATAGAATGCTCTGATTGTATATATGTTTAGAAGCCAAAGAATACTTTCATTGTATATATGTTTAGTTATTACTACCAAACATGTCTCTATGTGTAGACCACACGTAAAATTTCAAGAAATACATTGCAAAGCATATAACTGTCTTCTGTAGAATTGCTTGTGAAAAACACACAAAACCAAGTGAAATATTTAGAAGTATTCAAGTGTAATAAGTCTAGTATGTTCCACCAGACATGATGCATAGTTGAGGAGTGTCATAGATGTTCTTGTACCTGCAATTTTAATAAAGACTCAGTTTACATAGATTTGGCTTTTTGAGTGTGGTTTCTATTGTTCATGGAATGCCAATTATTATGCTACTCACGTTAAGTTATCTTTGTTTTCTTTTTCAAAAATGTTATATAGGAATATGTATACCTTACATGGGCTTCTGCAATGACATTTATAGAGTGGTTAATTGTTTGTTTTTAAATTAAAATACATTTACATGAAATTCTCAAATTCTCTTCTTTCTGGTTTCAAGCATGTCAATTTTTTTAAATACATGCGAATGAATCTAGACCCAAATAAACACATGTTGAATCAAAAATTCTTGTGGTTTTCTTTATGTTCTTTTGCATTTACATGCTGCTCTGTTCTCTTTTTCGCTTCCAGTATAAAGGACTTACATTCCCAGACTGTTCTGTCTCCTACATATTTTACTCTATTTCAGACTTAATAAGTTGTACAATATCAATAGCAACCCAGAAGGTGGCCCAACCTTTTATAGAATTTCAACAATTCCAACATCATAAGTCTATCGGCCTCTTTTTGTACCTTTTGGGACAATTGGTAGTATTAAGTTTATTTCCAAGCCATTAATTTTTTCTATTAAAAATTCAATATCATACATCAAAAAGTGTGTGTGAGATTTTTACATTAATTATATAAAAACAATAAGTTTTTATTTTAAAATAAATAAATTATTTTGGATAATTATGTATGAGTTAATGGAATATTTTAACTATAGACTAATTTAAAAAACTAATTAGTTGGAGAGAATTTCTCACATTCAGTCAGGCTTAAAAAACACTTAGAGACTATGAACTTGCTCTAAGTAGAGAACCTTGTTGATGATTGTGTTTAAGTTAATTAAATTTTAGCAACTCAACTTCTCGAATAGCATTAATTCAATGAGATAATAAGACATAATGCTCTAAATTTGTAACTAGATGTTTTTTTGTTTCCTTTTCTTTTTTAATGAAGAAGGTTTATATCACATGGGGAAGAGTTTGCATTAACAAAAAGAAAGAATGTACATAATAGAAATAAAGTGTTTACAATAGAGAAAATGATAGACAAAAAGAAATAAAATAACGGAAATAAAATCAAATTTAATAAAAGCAACTGGCTAGTCATAGTGTGGGCTCAATGACCCTAAATTGTGTAGAGCCTAAGCTACAACAATTTAGAGAAATAATGAGAGATTGTTGTTATAAAATATATGATAAAAACAAGAAGATATGCATAACAACAAAGTTGTATATGAAAGGTCGATTTTATTTATAATGAAAAGTACAACCAAAATATCAATAAAGAGAAGAAGATATGCATAACAACAAAGTTGTATATGAAAGGTTGATTTTATTTATGATGAAAAGTACAACCAGAATCTCTAAAGCATACTTCTGTGAATTTTTTTTACCACTCTCAACACAAAACTACTACAATGTAAAATTAAATCGTATACAATAGTTTAGAAAAAAAAAGCAAAGATGGAAATTGATTGAAATCCTTCAAGCAAATGTAGTTATAAACAACTAATATTAATTAATGTATGAAATTTTATGTTTGATCCTAGTAAGTAAAACCCTTCTTTCCATTAGTTGGATTTGATAATTCCTTCCTTTTGAGACATGAATGAAGAAACTTCATAATCATATTCTTTGCCTCATGACAAGTGTATAATATATGATTATAATTATAACAATATAATATACCATGTCACAAAAAAAATATATTATAATCACGTGTGAAACCATTCAAAAACATATGCCACATTATCAAACTTACTTTTGCATATCATATAAGGTAAAAATCATATCATCATCATGAAATGTAAAACCTTGTATCTCCCAAAACACGTTCTTCCTCCATAATCATTGTAACCCATACATATTAGATGTCCCATAAAATATGTTCATGATCAATAGAAGGTCATATGCATGACAAAAAACCCATAATATTAATGAAACGAAACATCATAAACTATATCTATATGTATATATATATATATATTATATATATATATATATTATATATATATACTACATAACATATACATATACATATACATGCGCAATGAAGTTCTCAAATAAAACTAAAGTAGTAGAATCATTTACCAATGTATATCAACAAAAGAGTAGTAGAAACTCAATAGCATCGACAAGTGTATCAAAATTGTACTACAAGCATCCATAATTTGTTATTTTGGCATGTGGATGGAGCACTTTCTAGTTTTTTGTCTTCCAGGCGAGGGTAGGATGTGGCAGAATGGGAGGAACTGTGTGAAGAATCAAAGAGAGTGACTTCGTATTTTTTCCTTTTATCAATTGTGATAGGTTGAGGAATTGTTGCATGCTTGGAAAATTGACCAACTAGGTTGGAAAGTGCAGTGGGTTGCTTGGAAACCTGGGTAGCAGAGGGCAATAGATGTAGGATGTCGACTTGCAAGTGTAGAAGTTGTGGTGTTACCAATGGAGAATATATAATACATGAAGTGGCTAGCTGTAAGTGATAAGAGGCATTTGTTTCAGGAGGAGGGGGCAATGAAGTGGTAGGCCAATGTTGTACAAAGCATAGAGTATGTGTTGGAATTATGTTTTTACAACGATCATTATCAGGTATAGTAAGAGGAGTAGACCTCTACATGTGGTGGCACAGGGATGTCAATGTTTGATGCATGATGAATAGGGGGTTGTTGAAGTTGAGCCATAGGCTAAGGGATATGTTTGCCTAAAAATTTAACTACATCATTCTAAATAAATTCCCTTAGCTCTTCTAAATATGAATTGAAGCTTTGGGGCTCGTGTCCCTTCTAATTCCCAATTTTCCATCTTTATTCCCTTTCCCTTTACCTTTGTTTATGTTAAAGTATCTCATATTGAAAATGCATTCACAATAGTCTCTCATGGGTAGTAAATAATATGGAATTCATTATTAACAAATCAGTAAATCATTGGAGTTTTAAAGAAGAAAAACAAACAGTAGGGAATGAAATTATGAGGGGAAGGGAGCTGCATTGGTGAGTTGTCGAAAATAAATTGTGTGAAAACCAAAAGAATTCAAAAGATCATTTTTCTTTTTCAAATAAGCACTAGAGGGACAAATATATAAATAAAAGTCAAATATCAAACAAGTCTACCCGATAAATCATCTTTTTAAATTTATAGAGGCACATCCAAGGTGATCTTCTTTGTAGACATATAGATTTTTTGTCAAATAAAAGAATTTTTTTTTTGTTTTACTATGCTAACATAGCCAATGTAAAAGGGAATTACAACTATGGGAAACATATCACATATTTTCAACATAAAACACAATTTTCATGACAAACACTAAATTAATTTTAAGATGAGGATGTACAATAAAAAATCACACGTAACTCCTCATTTTCTAGTGATCGAAAAACACACTATATATATGCATTTGTGTATGCATTTTGCTGAGGTGTAACATTACTATATGTAATGTAAATATCCTTGAATAACAGGAAAGAGGGTTTTATAAAAAACTTTCTTATTGAATAACGCAAACAAATCGAACATCTTATGCATGGCAATGTCTGTGGCTTTTTCCCAATGCTATGTTGTCTCAAAGGCTCCCACAGACGAAAAGATTAGGCTAGCTAACTAGCAGGTTTGTGTTTTCATAATTACAATTTGTGTAACGGGACCCTTTTAATGTTAACTACAATTTAACGAATGAAATAGATAATTTCCAGAATTAATTAGCATTTGAGCAAAGTTGATAATGAAAATCATCTATGTCATATTAACCGGGCATGCAACAACATATGGAGCATAAGAAATGTAGATTTTAAAGACTTGGAAAGTTCAAAACCTTAGATCAAAAACCTTGAGGTACTTCCACAAGAATTTCCTTAATGTAAAGATGAAACTGTGCATTTCACGTGCAATGTGACCGAGGAAATCCTCAAGGGAGGTTCACCAGTAATGAGCAAGGTTTCAAGACATAAGAAAACAAAAGTAACCTACATGAATGTATTCATGAACAGATAGAGAAAGGTAATTTCTTTTAACGAGATTGGAGGACCCTTTTTTATTTTAATTTACTTGATAATTATATACAAATAAAATTGTTTTTCATATTGAAGGCAACCATACCAAGCAACTAAAACTAAGAGTTGCAAACTAAATCTAAGAGTTGATAACTAGTTCATAATAATTTCTGATTTGGTAATGCAAGAACACAATTTGGAAAAAAATATCGGGTAGTTTAACCAACTCGAGGAACAAAATTTCAGCTGCCACCCACAACATTGATGTTTTAGCTTGTTTCTATAACCAATCCACCCCACATTTACCCACTTTTTCAAGATCTCCAGGTAAACATGCGTTGAGAGTTATTATGATGTGACCCAACATCCAAGTTTCAGTTATGGAAGTGAGGCCTACTAATCGAAAACATCTTAAAACCTATTAGGGACACCAAACCACCTAGGTGTCAGACAACAAACACTAGTGACCAGACCATGAGCTAGAAGTTCTTTTTAACTAAGCTCACAGCCCAATCGCGTGCATAACACACTGTAAGGTTGGAAAGCTCTAGCTGCATGCACAAACATCCCTATATGTAGTTGCAGCTAAAGCTTTCCAATTCCATGCATGCGGTTACAAAATGAGTGCCATATTTTTAGGGCTATCCTACAGGCCATTGCTAAGAACAACCCAAAACTTTCGATCATCAAGTATAAGGCGTTGACAAGTCTATATGATAAGTGCTAAGGCTAGATATTGCTCAAAGGTTTCAAACACATTAGAACATTTTTTCAAACAAATGGTAAATGTATTAATTATAGGCCATGAATGCATACATGTTAATTTCTTCTTAACTTCACCAAGGAATCACCAAGAAGGCTCAGTGCCCTCTCAGACTAGCTACAACAACACTTGTTAGTCCATGCATTCACATAACCATTCAATAACTTATCAAATCATGAACAAGATCCATAAATAAAGCACATCATTTAACCACGCCTATAATGAGCATACTACCAAAATGAGTCCATGATAAGCTAGTCATAGAATCAAAACAATACCCAGTACATGTGCTCATTCATCACAAGAAGAAAATAACTCAGATTAACATATGCAAATGCCAACAAACTTAGGGACTTCCATGTACCCCCTGACTATAGATTTGGCTAAACCAAATCTCTCTTTCAGCCAATCACCCATGTGCCATATTCTAATCATGAATGTGGGACCATATGGGTTAAACCAAAATAGAACCAACCAGGGATTTTAGATGACAAACCACCTCAATCTTCAACCACAGTGATTTTACCTAAACTGGTTCAGAAATCACTAACATCAAAATAATCTTGTATGCCTCCAAATTTCTTCACCATACCCAGAGAGATTTTCCTGTCTCTACCTATCCGTCAAGAGTTATAGGAGAAATCCCATCTCCACCCTTAACAATTGGGAAATTCCCTCGGACCACCTCATTAAAATCCAAATTCTACTGTCCATCCAAAGCTTAAACTAAAACAAGGAACCCACAACACCATGCCTACCCAAGAAATGGCAAGGAAAGGCTTAAAACCACTATCAATCTAAGAAAATTCCATGGCAATGACAACAAAATAACCCTATAAACCAAATGCATGTACCATGTATCCAAATCTCAATAATAAAATCACACATGAAACCTACTACCTGGAAATTCCTCCTGTTGTAGCTACTCTTCCAACCTTTCTTTATGTTGCCTTACTTTCCTTTTACTTGTCCTTTGCATCCAATCAAGAAAATCTCTCAAAAGCCAGAAGCACACTTTGAGTTGATGAAGGCTCACACTTAAGGTGAGCACACTCCTTTGGGCTAAAGAAGTGATCGCTATTTGAGCACATTCATTTAGGCTGAGCAAGTGTGACCTACCTGGGTCCACTCCTTCGTGTCGATGACATGTGCTCCATCCATTCAACCCTTTGGCATACGACATTGTGCCTTCTTCTGTCTTGAGCACATAAGTGCACTTTGAAGACCCGAACCTTTGAATTCTTCATCCATCATTACTTTAGAGTGAAAAAATGTGCCCTCCTTGTCTCCTTAGGCACATGGGAACATAGGGAATACCTGAAGGTCCTTTTTCGATTCCTTTGACCCTTCATGGTGATACTGTGTTCCTTGACTTATTTTTTCCTCTTTCTTGAACGCACTACAAAGGCCTGAATGACCATGCATGTCCCCTTCCTGCTTTCAAAGTGCAACCTCCTAGTTTTCATGTGTATTTTTTCTTGCATGCAAGTTATTTTTGGCTGTCCTCGATAGTTTTTCATGATCTATCATCTATAATGACTCTTTGAACGTGATTTACAAGTATTGTTGCATTGTTAGTTGTTTTAAATTGATCTTGTCATCATGAGCATGATTCCACAAACAGATGCCTGTGTTACAAGTGTCAACACTTTTTCATCGTCTTTTGGAGACATGTTGCCTTGAAAAGTAGCCTCTAGATAAATTTCATAAGAAAACACTAATGAGCCCTCAAAATTGAAAATCCAAGTATTCCCATATATGCAGACACTCAGTGTTTTATTAAGAACACTATAGAGGTTACCTGTAGCAATATCTACAAGACATTCATGCAGCAGAAATTTCCTTAGGAATTAGAAGATGTTAATGCATGCATCAACATTAAGAGGTCTAGTATACATAGGATCACATGTAGATTCCCAATCATTCCATGTGCTAAAGCTATTGAATGGATTATCACACACATGGATAAATCACACCTTGTGCTTCATACTGAGAGTTGTAGTCACCTCACCAGCTATCATGGTGAGGATATACAAACATACTATAAGATGCTCAAACTAATTGAGTATGAAAACGACAACTTCTACATATCAAAATGGGTTACCCTTGACATAACTAATGCTATGAAACAATGGTGTCGAGAACCTTCTAATTCCTTCCATGGCCCATCAATAGTTTATCCAACAAATATCTTAAGAGACATATATCATTATTTGATTGTTATGTATTGTCAGATGTTTGGGCTTAAGAATCTTGAGGTGTTCTCATAGAATTGGGTATATACGCTCAATCTAGTGGTGACACATGGTAAATATTTCAATTGGGTGGATATGTTATAATATGAATCAGCGTGATATGTGGGGTAGGCCAAAGCATCTGTATAGGTAAATCAATCTCCAAAATTCTACATCTTTGCATATCTCCTGGATGGAATCTATGTGCGGTATGCATTCCCGAAACTATATTTGAATCGGAATTCTAAAGAGAAGTTCCCTATTTATTTCCCTTGTAGGGTGTTATAAAAAGGAATATTCATAGGTGCATATGACATATTAGTCGAACACTGCTTTGTAGTTACTTTTCATCTGATATTCAACATCGATCTGCCATGCATGACAGATCAAGTGAAGGAGTCACTACAAGATATTGTGGGCTAGTTTGTAGCTCCTGAGGGAACATATATTAGATGCTTCATATGTCAAAACCCCCCTCATCTTATGTCATGATATGCGATGAACAAGGTGGTCATGCAAGAGGTGGAAAATATGTTAGACAAGGGGTTGTCAGGAATTCTTCACAAGAGGAAGAAATCCCCTTGGCCTATCTTTCCATTGAGAATCAAATTGTAGGAATTAAAGTTTCATAAGGCATTAGTAATTGAGATCAAAGAGTTGAAGAACCTACACTTTTCCACCAAGGACTTCCATGCATATGATCCTAGGCAAATTTTCAGACAACATTGTTAGAGGATCTAACATAACATGGGTATTCATCAATATGCAAACCAAAAGATGAAAAGATAAAGAACTAGTGCAATGCCAAAAGGAAGACACATCCAACCATGGAGCCCAATTTACCCTACAGTCTATCAGCTTAGGACTTGCAAGAGTAGGAGAAGGAGCAGAAGGAGGAGCAAACAACACCTCAAGTAAAGAAGTTAGCTCTGAGGAAACATATTACCTATTCGTCGAGGGAGAGACACAGGAAATGGAAGGTTGATCCTTTAAATACAAAAGGTACACAAATAAAGCTAGAGAGGGGAGGATGGGAAAAAGAAGAAGAAGGGGAGGAGAGCATGAAGCAGGATGAGTTGCTTCAAAAGCAATACGTAGAAGAAGAATAAAGGAGATAGATAAAGGAAGAACAATAGAGGCAGTCTTAGGAGGAGGAAGCAGCGCAAAGTCCGGAAGAAGAACAATTGACACAAGAGCTAGAGGAGGATCAGTTAGAGGAAGAAGATACTATACAACCCATGGATGATGATCCCAATAATCTAAGTGAAAAACTACTCACAGGAGGTCATCTTTCATTCGAGGAAATGGGGGTTACACCACCACCACCAGATCGAGTCATGAATGTTTGCATCATAATTTTTTATCAGCTAAGGAAGAGGATTGTGAAGCAAAGGAATAGATACTTCCCACACAATCCTTAGAATTCAGGCTCAGTAGAAATGAAAAAGGTGATCACCTCCACCACTAAAAGGAATCTAAGACAATTCATGGTGACTAATGTTACATTCACCATAGTGGCACAGGATAACTGAGAGTACTTGTTGAATGAGAATTCCAGGTTGAGAAGAGAACTTGTTGCTTTGAAGCAAAAAGTAGAACATCTTGCAGTGAAGAACCAGTGATTGTCATCACAGAACTTCAATACCGCAAAATGATAATCAACCATGCTAGATGAATTGGGACCAAAGGAGGACATTATGGCACAACTATAAGATGATACACTACTTATAGCACAAATTTCATTAAATATAGAATTAAATAGTGAATCTAGAATTTTAAAATAACTAAGCAACTCAATTATAGTGGTGTCCTTGTAATAAAAAATTTATAAATTTAAAGAAATATGTGTTTTATACAATAGGTCATGGTTCCTCTCATTGGCATTCATAAGAATGCATAGGAAGTGGTGAAAATATTGAAGATCACAACCATAGCAAATGACCAGATGCATGAGTGGACTTCCAAATATCCATATGCTCTGCAGAACTTAGAAAAGAAGGATAATATTGCCACAAAATTGATAGAGTGCACTTGAGACTCCACCTACATAACTACTTTCATCTTGGAGAACAATCGATTAACACCATAGATACCTATAACTGACTACATAACTAAAACATGGGATGCCTACCATCAGACCTCTTGAAGCAATCAGAGATAGTGAAGTCATGTCTCAGTAGATCGTAGATTACATTGAACAAATCAATAAAGTACAAAACAAGAAGGCTTGGAGGTAACCAAGGAAATTATTTAGCAGTATTCCTTTGCACTAGTCAAACTACACATGAATATTTCATGTTTGTGGAATAATGTGCAATCAAGATCCAATAACATACTGATAGAGACATTGGAGGTGAAGGTGTGCTATAAAGGGGACTTTCAAATATGGGTCAAAGCCACAACAAAGGAATTCATAGGCACACTTATATCAGAAATGAACTCCATGAAGAAGAAATTGATCTATTCATTTGATGAGTTTTGTTCTTTAGCAATTTTGTCTTATTAGGTCACCCTCTCATTTGTAAATCATCTTATGTGACAAATGTTGTGTAATGAAGTCCAAGAGACGCACGTGGAATATGAAAATCCACACACTAAAATTAAATGATTCATATTAGAATATGAAAAGTCACGAGGAAGCTCAAAAATCATTTTGTTTATTTTAAATAGCTCCTAATAACTCAAACAAGGGGCTTTTGTCAGATTCTGGAGGCCTAGCCTTGGCTTCTCTTGTACTACATAGGATATAGATTATTCTTTTGAGAAGCAAATTGTGGCTTCATCTTCCACTATTGGATATAGTGATTCATTCGTGTAATAGTGTACTTGGGACCTTGGGATCAACATTCCTCATACATGTATCATATATGTAGTTGGAAGATTTTGGTTATGTGTATGGGATTCGTTGCTTTATCCACATACTAAGTTAATGGATTATTTTGTTTCTTAGCTATGGCTATTATTGAATGAATTTTGTTAATTTTTAATGATTGTTGCTTACTATGTGGAATAATCTATAGGTACCCAACAAGTATTTCTCTTTATCCCAGGGTCCCCCTTTAGGATCGTAATATTACATTTTTAACTGGGGACTCACTTCTCTCTCTAGCCGTGTAAGTATCCCTCATACACCTTACATTAGGAGTCTCACAAAGCTCACATTCTTGCTAACCCAAAAAGACATCTTATGTCTAATTGTGACCAAGGCATTTCTTACCATTCTAGCTACGGCTAAGTCGTATGACCAGATGGGACTCCTACACCAAACGATGTGAGGTCTAAATGGGACTTCACATCGGGGAGATCACCTTGCAATGTTGATGGAATTTAGAACCTTCAATAGGTACAAAGTGGGGCTGCAGAAAAATTTCCAAAAGGGGTGCTGAAATTATGATTTTTAGGACCTTGGGTGGTCAATCGAGTGCTTAAAATGCTCGATCTAGTGCTTAAATTCAAAATTCAAATTGCTTTATTGAGCATTAAAGAAACCCTTGATTGAGTCGTATATGAGGTTAACCAGTGACTAGATCAAGCCATTAAAAGGCTACCCACCACCAACTTCCTACCAAGTTCTATTAATAGTATTTATGTAAAATGCTACATCTCAAGGGTCCGATCAATCCTATAGCTTCATCGAGCCTCTGTTGTCAACCTAGAAAAATGAAAATAGTCTAAATTCGAATGTAAAAAAAATAACTAGAAAACATTCATTCATGGGGAAATACCAGAGAGTGAAAATTATAAAAGGATTCATAGGAAACATGGTAAATTGGAGACTTGGATCTAGAAAATAAAATAGATTTCTATTCACAGAGGAAATGTGAGAAAAGGCTAGAGAAAGGATGAGAAAAAGACGTCAAACATTGAGAGAACAAGAATATCATGCAATTCAATATTTCATGCGAATACAATGAGCCAGGTGGACATTCGTGGTCACCTATCTATTCCACTTAGACCCCCACTATGGTTTCTATCAATTTCATTAATTGTAGAATGATTTATTATTTTTGGAAGTATTTCGGGTCCTAAAATTCTGGAGTCGTTTTGAGGGCCTAAATGATGTTTTTGGGGAAAATAGAGAGACCAAAAGAGTGCAAGACTACATTTCCTATTTTTTCAACCTCATTGTGGAGATCTTCAAAACAAGGCACTATGATAGCCAAACATAGATTGTATGCCATTGTTACGACCCCAAGAAGTTGACTTTCCAACTAATCCCTATGGGGCCCACATGTTTTTGGCGCTTCATCTCCTAGGGTTTAGTTTTTATATAGTTAGGATTTTCCATTATTTCTTAATGATAAAAGGTCTTCAAGTCTCATTGTAACACAGTTCAAAAGGCATGTAGTTGCCACATCTCTTCTCAAAGATAAGCTACCATTTCCTGAGATAGGTTATTTTCCTTTCTACATGTAAACAATTTTCATTACTTTGTTTTAATGAATTAAAGTTATGTTTATATTATATCCTTTTGTTTTTTTTTATATATTTGTATTTCATTTCGTTCCTCTTTAAATTTGGATCATACAAGTAATTCAAATTATCTCACTTCTGATATTACTTGCTCCATATTGTATGCATTGGGAAATATGATTGAATAACATACTCAAATGGATAATGAAACAATAAAACTAAGATAAAATAACCATTGAAAGCAATACCATGTAGTTAAAAGTTAAGATGTAACAACAACTAAATAAAACCACTTGAAACCATGCAAATTATTGAAAACCACTTGAAACCATGTAACTTATTGATAACCACTTGAAACCATGCAAATTATTGAAAATACTTGAAACCATGGTTTATTGGAATTTTTTGAAACCACTTGAATTCATGCAAATTATGAACAACCTTCGAATTGTAATGGTTTACGATAACCCAGAAATACTAAGGATGTTATTTAACCAAAGAAAACCAGTGTAACATAATTTCCATATATTATTTACATGAATTACAATTCATGGCATTTTATTTACAAGAGGGATTAGGAAAAATGGTTGTCACATAGGTGCTCCAAAACCTATAAACATTAGTTTGATTAACGTTTGATATCCTTGTAGGAGCTAAAAGAAGAAAATGTGTCAAGATCTAGAAGGAACAAGAATATGTGTCCTTTCAATGTGCATGTTGAGAAGACATTCTTTGTTAAAAATATATAACAACAATAATTTTTCAGAACATTCATCATCATATATAACATTCAATGGTCCTTTGAATCTTAAATGATGATCCCTAGTTTGAACTTGAACCTATAGCAATGATGATAACAATGTATATTCATTGTTGATAAGACCTTGCAGCATCTTCCTTGTTCTCTAAATCCACTAAAACCTCTATCTCTTGATTTCTTTTTGTTTCCTTAAGGACGATTTCATTGCCCTTCTCATACTTCTCATCCCACATTTCTTCCACTTTTTATTTGGAATTGTGAAGTTCTTTGTAGTTATGATAAGTTCCACCTTTAAGAGAGTTCTTCTTACTATTGTTTTATGGTAATTTTAGTTAGAGGTTTTAAAACACTAAATGAAACGGTGCTTATAATGAAGAAAAAAATTCTAGCTAATTTGATTTTGTAAGGTAGGTTTTCAAATATTAACATATTTAAAAACAAGTTGAATAAGTTACTTATTGTATCATGGAGTGTGTATTTATATATTTTATGGTTTTTCAGTAACAAATTATCTTATAGTTGATTAAATTTGTATAAATTTATAGATATCGATTTTGTTTTTTCTCATGAAATAAACTTGGCCCTCCAACTTGGTAATGAATAGCTTGATTGTTCAAGAATCTCGCATTCTCTAAAATTCAAAAAAACTGCCATTAAGTTCTAAACAATAATTCCCTCTAAAATATGTATTTAGACTTCCTATATAAGAATTTAAACTTGACTTCTATTAGTCTTTAGTTCAACAACCTTGAAAATTATTATACAATATCTACTTCATCAATTTACTTTATCTTCATCATCTTCTTATTTTTGAGCCACACTCTGTGCTTTTTTAGTAAACTCTCCAAATCTGCTAATTTATTCCTAGCACTTATTATTTTTTAATCACTTAAATCTAGTTCATTCTCTTTTCGCAGTCCCTTTTACTTGACATTGGATTTAAATAATTGAAATGTTTGGTAAATGAGATATATGAACAAAAATATAATGCAATCCTTGTTAGAGTAGCGGTCACTTTTAGTTTGGGATTTATATAGTCTTTTGAATAAATGGAAAATTGTTGCTAAGAAGAAGTCGTTTTAAGTAAGGTATTAAAATTCTTCACTTTGTAAATGTGATTTGTTGTGAAACCAAACAAAGCTTCAAACCTAGATTCACTAGTAAAATTTTTTGGTTATATCTAACAATAGATCACCTTTATCACACACCCTTCAATCCTATGCCGAAAAAGTTTTAAGTTTTGTTATTTCTTAAATATGTGTTGGAGGAAGAGTGAAGAGATATTATTGCTTGCGGGTCTAGATTACTTGGGAAATAGGTATATATTGTCAATTTACTCTCCAATTTCTCTAATTTTATTCTTAACACCTATTCTTTTTAAATCAATTTTCTCTTTCCTTATGTTCTCACAATTTCTTTTAGATGGCATTGGATTTTAATTCAGATGGTTGGTGAATGAGATGTATGAACAAAAATATAACACCATCTTTGTTGTAGAGATCACTTTTAATTTAAGATTTATATAGTCTCTTGAAGAAACTATAAATTTTTGCTAAGAAGAACTAAGTTTGAAAAAGGGCAAATGTTTTACTTAGTAAATGGAAAAATGGAGGTAGATATAATAAAATTATATATATTTTTGACTTTTTTTTTTTACATTATTAAGTTAATAAAGAAAATCTAATTTTTAGTAATATCGTTTATTTTCTTGAAATAATTTTTTAAATACAATAGTTTTATATAAAGAATATTAAAATATAAATATAATTTAATTGAGATATTAGAAAAATTAGAAAAACAAATTATTTAAAAAAAATTGACAATATTCTATTTTATTAACCGTTTATAGAAATATTTTTTATCACACATTATAACCATATAATATATATGTCAAATGACAATTATAAACACTCAAATTATAATATATCATTAAAATTTATATATTAAATAATGTTTTTTTTTACAGACATAACTTCATGATTTAACATAAACTTAATTGTTCATGATTAAACACTTATATAGAATAATTATTTTTATTTTACTTTGAAATTTTGCACACAAGCATATGCTCACATTGTATAATTAGGAAAGAAGTAAGTGGCCCATCATCAAGACATCATTTCTTTTCTTAAAAGGAGCAACCATCACAAAGTTTAATTAAGGGAATTGTAAAGGATCACCACATATCCACATAAATTCACACTTTGTATACTCAGAATTTCACTTGCGCGCATATTCACCCACACATTAAGCTCACATAAACATTGTATAAAGGGTATCCTCTTTCCAAAATCTTTGTACCTAATTTATTTAAGCTTATATTATTTTTTTGCACACCCTAAGTGAAGCACAATATTTCTAAAAATAACCTTAACATGAACACGCTAACTCCCCACAGGGGCCACAAGATAATTTATAGTTTAGGCTAGGAACATGGTGATAGGCAGCACATAATCCTTCATGGTTGTTTTCATATTGAAATATAGAAAGGTGTATTTTAGGGAGCTTAAAATCTTGCATCATCCAGTGACAAATCCGGTACATGGAAATAAACTTCTGAAGGGTGTAAGGCCTAGGTGGCAGATTATCACAGACCTTCATGTTGGCTCTTGACATATGGTAGGGGTCTAGGGTCCAAAAGTAACAAACAAAAGTTAAGATTCATCCATTTGCACTAGAAATAGGTAACTTAGTCACAAAATATTAAGGCATCTTTCCCTATAGGATGAGGTGTGGGAGCACTTAGACCTGAGGTGATCTTGGTCAGGCTACTGGAAGCGTCTCTAGCTTTATCAGGACGTAGCTCTAGTATATTTAGCCATTATAACCTTCTCCGTACCTTGGTTGGTTTTTTGGCTCCTAGAGGCATCACCAATGACATTTATGTTGTGGCCCCAGTACCATATTCTAAAATCTTCATGAGGCCCATTTACTACTTGGGCTGAAGGATGTTAAGTCTTTGTAGGAATTTTTGTCATACGCAAAACCTCAGATAAACCTTTTTTATTGATTATTTAACACATTAGACTTAAAGGTAAAATTAACAATTTATTTTTTCGTTTTGTCTTCTGTATGTGATTCATTTGTTTTTCCTAAAGAAAATGTATATGTTCAAGTTTGCTTACAAATGCAACAATCTTAGGTGTTGTTGATTTATTTCCTTTCATTCCAACTATTTTCTTCCTCGAAATAGTACGATTTTCATTAGTCACATGTTTCTTAGGGATTATATAATCTTCAGGTGCATCCTACATACAATTCACATCATCCTAAAAATTCTTTTAACTTTCATACATGTTGAATGCCTTTACCTTTCATCATATTCTGAATCAGCCTTTCTGCTGACACAAGGACCACTACTTTTGCTGGTGCACTCTTCTTCGACCCAAATTTCCTTGAGCTCAAAACCTTTTATTTTTGTATTTGAACCTAGAAGCCTTGGTCCATGTCAAATTATGGTAACTAGCGACCAAGTCTCAACTTGTTTTTCATTTAAATTTTCTCTAGGGTTTGTGACTAACCCTAGAGTTTCCAAATTGAATATTTGTTTCAACAAAACAGTTATGGGACTACCTAGTAGAACTCACTTATATGGATTTTTTTCACAATTTTCACCAAGTAGAGCATGTCTCCAGAGATTTGAACTTGCAATAGCCACAAGAACAATATATTCCTCTACTGCTTGAGCTAAACTCCTTTGACTCCAAATTGATTTTTATTGACTAAGGATGAATGATTTTACCTTTCATCATATTATGAATTTCCCTTTTTTTGACACATCGAAAAATACTTTTATTGGTGTGCTCTTCTCCGACACATCTTTCCCTGACCTAAAAATCCTTTTCTTTTCATATTTCAACTTAGAACCCTTGGTCCATGTCAAATTTTGCTAGGTAGTTTCCTACTATCAAATCATTTCAAGACCTTGCACCTAGATCTACTATTCACTTGTCTTATGATGATGATTCACTTGACTAACAAGGATGTTTTTATTCCACTATGTAGAAATGGAAATTGAGTAGCCACATGAGCAAGAATATGTCCCATAAAGTTTTTCAACCAAATGATAGTCAAGATATTCCCTATGGACTTGATCGACTACTACAGGAACATGTACCGTATCAAGCTAATAAATTGTCACTAGGGTAAAAATATATGCACATCAAGCTAATCATCCATTGGAGGAAGAAGAGTTTCCCTATCAAGCTGATCAACCACAGGAACAACAATTTGTTTCCTCTTAAGTTGAAAGGATAACAAGACAATTGCAGTTGTTTGGAAAGGGGTTGACCATTTGCAAAAAACCTGGATGCAAGCACAACAAAGGACCTTAGGGAGCCTATCCCTCCCTGCACAGTTAGAGAATAGGTCAATAACATCATTCAACAATATTGTTAGAAACATTCAGTTGTTGCACACACTCAAATACTACATGGGTCAACGAAACATAAGAAACTAAAACATGTGGCAAAGTTTTTGGTTGTCCAAGATGATAAAAGAAGGAAGGCGCATACGAATTTCACTAAAAATATATCAAAGGCATTATCTATTTTTGGAAATTCAAGAAAACCTTATGTTCGAGCTACACGCAAGATAATTACAACTATTATTGATGCACCAAGTACATCAAGGCAGCAAAAGTTGGAAACAATGTCAAAATTATTCCATGTCTCCCAAAAAACATTGCACAAGCTTACTAAATTCAGGGTTCGAGTAAATGGAAGAGATGAATCTGCTTGTTGGACTCTTATAACCAAGAACCCTATTAAGACAGACTTACAGTAGGAATCAGAGCACTTATGGTAGAGTTTTGCGAGATCCATTCCCGTGCTATTCAAAATATAAATCATATCATAAGACATCACATAACTAAAGGTGAGTATGTGGAACACACTAACCACATTATAGAAATCACAAAAGTTGCATTGTTTGAGTAATTTCAGGAAAGCAATCACCATGTGAAGATATCCATGAGGATGTTTCAGAAACTGAAACCATGATTTATTAGGCCTAATACTATCTATGACACATGTTGTTTCCAATATCATGTTGAATTTTAGCTTCATCATGAAAAATTTTAGGAATTTTACAAGAATAACTGTCATGGTGACCCTCCTCCTCATATAGTGCATGATTTGGTTTCATCAATATTGTGTACAAGGGAGCTAGAAGAGATATTTTACAAGAAAATACTTATAGGTGGGAGAAGATCCAGTAAATGTGGTGATTTAGAATTGTTCCATAGGAACTTTCTTATTAATCCCAACCAGTTTGGGATGTCAGATGTTATCATCACATTATGAGCATGTCACGAGAAATCAATAATCTTCTTCAACTCTGGCACCTAAGAGGATCAACTATGTTGAGGTGAGATTCCTATTTCACAATTCATAGGGGTATTTTAAAACTAGATATATAAATATATCAAACACTTGGACAGGTTTAGGTGGCAAGTGTCTGAATTTAAGAATTATCACAAAGTATTCCATCCATGAAAAATCCTATTAGTGGTGGAATTTGAAGATAATTACACATTTTCTCCTCAAACAAAGATCTAGAGTGAGTATTATGACTAAGACCAAGTGTCCGTATTCATACATGTTTTGAACAGACATGTACAATTGAATCTTGATCGTAGGGATAACAATGACGAGTCATGTGATGTGATTAAGCACTGTCACTTTTACATCAGTGATAATGGTGAGCTTGACACATTGTTCATGCAAAATTTCTTTGACCTGATTTATGAATCTCTTAAAAAATTGGCATATCATACAGAAAGAATTGGATATGGTCACATGGTTGTGAAAGTCAATTCAAGTCAATACGTTGTTTTATTGGTTGAGTTGGCTACACAAGAAGAAAAAAATCCAGCATACTTGGAGCTACTTTGAAATAGCACATGCAAAGTGTGAGCATGATGGTACAGGTTCTTGTGTGAAGTGAGAACTTAGGAGGTACCAAATGAGTCATGATGCATATCGACTCAAATCATCCCTAGAGGTGGTCAACTGGTGTAGATCCCATTTAGGACATGAAGGTAACAAATCTATTAGGTGTGTAGATTCTTCTGGAATGTTGAACTTGGAAATGTGAATAGATCCATGCCTTGGTATTTTAATATTGTAGAAGGAACAACGAAATTACACTCAGTGCGAAGAATCAACATGAGGGGAATAATTTCCATCGAGACAAGAAAACTCACATGATTTTATGATTTTTTCATCGATATTGATAGATACGTGGCCCATGTACCATTAACAATTTAATCTATAAATTGAAACCTTGAATGTATTTAACTAATACATATTTTGTATTTTTGTTTGAGGTGATGTTTTTGTTGTCACTACCCTCATAGGAAATGAAGAGAACATGGCCTACTATTTGATGTGATGCACACAAGTGAAAAGCAGGTTGGTGAGACCAGATGAAGATGGAAAATTCACATACCAAATTGGTGACATGGTTGTGATGGGCCACCTTTTTTAACAGGCTAAAAAACATATGATAATATCATTTATAAAGATTTGATGCTTGAATATATATCTTGTCAATACATTCATCCAGTCATAGCAACTCAGATCAATCTCATAGAAATCAAAACAAAGAAAGGTGAACAAACGAGATGGAAGATGACAAAATCAAACCATGAACATATTATGGACACTTTCATTTCTATGATCCATAGGCCACATGAGTTGATGATGCAAATGAAAAGCCCTGAAGACGAGTCTATATCATTAAAATGTAATCTAATCTAGTACTATAAGAGATCTCAAATGTATGGACTTTCTAATTTATAAATGTGACAGTTGAATACTCTTGCAATTTTGTAATTTTGAATAGATAAATGTTTCCCTCTGATTGAGGATGGATTCATAATGGTGTACATACATGTGATATAAGCTTTAGTTTCCTTGAGGTGCTTACATTTCTAACGTACACCAAATTTCAAGTAGGTTTTTTACTTTTAGGGATAGGATCCTTACATGAATCCCATAGATCTAGAATTTAATTAAAATTTATAATCAATAGGGAATTAGATTTAGATTTAATTAAAAAAAATTATCTTAATTTTTTTAAATGTGATGTATAGTATCCATGTTGAGCATGAAAAAAAAAATTAGATCTATATACATGTCATACATTTGGTTTCTAGAAAATCCATTTCAATATGTAACAACCAAGTTGATATAATATTATTTTACTTAAAATGGAAATTCAACTATATAGGATATGGACAACATGAAATATTTTTATGGTATTAATAAATTTCATGTGCGAGATTGATATAAAACATCGAAAGAGTTACACACATGATTTAGATTGGATAACCTCAAAAGAAATAAAATTGAATAAAACTTATTTATAACTTTTACATCTTGACATATTTTAACATCATTGTAATTTAATATGCATTGATTGTGCACTAAAAGACACTTTCTGCAAGCCAATATGAGAACTAAAATTTTTACTTTGTAAAATTTTACTTCTTGAATGTTCTTAATTGAAGTTTTTAACATAAGGAATTGATTGAAATACTTGGATAGGAAAGTAATTTTAGGAAAGTGCATAAAGTTATAGAAACATATGATTAATTGTTTAAATTAACAAACATTGATTACACTAAAAAATTGTTTTTACAAGTTCAATATTAAATTGATGTGCACATGATCATATTTTAGTTCATTTTATGTATCAAAGTGACTTACATCATAGTAAGATCAAGTACTCAGTAGAAAATAAAAATTGTTAATTTGTAAAATTTTACTTCTTGAATGTTCTTAATTGAAGGACTTAAGTTACGGAATTGATTGAAATATTTGGATTAAATAAATAAATCAATATCATAAGGAATGAAAGTAATAATCTTTTGCTTGGGGACTTTAATGCTATATTTGCTACTAACCAAGCTATTATGTTAAGTAACAACTCTATCCCTAACCCCTTGTGGCTTGATGAAGATGGTAACATAGATAATAGGTTCAAGAGAAACTTTGATGACATAATCGAGAACTTATTTGGCACCAAGCTCCTCAAACTTTGTAGTTCTCGAGACCTAATTATTTGTAATTGTATTAACCTAATCATTTGTAATTGTGTTAACAAGTGGTCTTCCTCTGGTCAGATGATCCGTTTCCATGGGCTTCGTAGTTGTGTCATGGATTATTCAATTTCTCATGCCCATGTCCTCAACCGTATTACAAAATTTGAGCTACTTAACAGGTATGATCCTGACTCTGACCAAAAACCTTTGTCTTTATCCCTAAATCTTGTTATGCACACGACCCACATGTAGGAGATTAGTGAAAGAAAAAGACACATTTTCTTCATTAGAATTAATGTCAGCCTTTGCTCATAGAAAGGTATTTAGGCTCCCTGACTTATAATAACAACAATGATCAAATTTATTACGATTTTACTACTACCCTTTCAACTACCATTAGAAATTTCTCTAATGAGATTTCATATAAGTAGAATAATAGAACTTCCAACCCTTGGTATGACAAAGACTGTATAATTGCCAAGAAAGCAACTAGAGATTCTCCTAATGAAATCATTAAGCTCCATAATATAAGTATATACAAATATCTCATCAAAAGGAAGAAGAGGTCATATATCAATAACAGACAAGAGCATCTTCTCCACCTTTATAAAGTTGTACCCAAAAAGTTTTGGCGGAATTTGCATGTTCATAAAACTAAAGATAATCATTGGGATAACTATCTTAAGAAGCTGTATGACTCTATGGACACCATGGGCACCACACTAAACACTCTTATTAAGGAAGACATATTTTTTATGGAAGACACTGAGTTTGGGAGTAATAAGCTCGCTAATGGGAACGTTAAAGATATTGAAGGATACCAAGCTAAGATATTTAAAATGGGAAGATCTATCCTCATCCATCATCTCCACTAGATTCTCAATTTGGCAGTAAAGCATGGCTTCCCTAAGCTTCGGATGAAAAGCCTTATTGTGTTTATCTATAGAAGTGGGGACAAAAGTGTTCCTTCTAACTACATGATCATTATGATTGGCCACATCATAGCCAATCTATATGGGTTCATTTTGGAAAAGAAGCTTAGACTTTTGCTTCAAAATGATGCAAAAAGAGCTAAAGAGAAAATTGGTTTTATAAGACATCACTCGACTATAGACCATCTTGTCACTCTCAGGATCATTGTAGAGGAATGTCGCAATAGTAAAGTTGATCTCTTCTGTTGTTTTGTGGCTTTAGAAAATAATTTGACATTGTTCCTCGAGATAAGATCTGGGAGAGACTTGAAGAGATCATGTTTCTTCGTGAATTGAGGATTGTTGTGATCTGCCTCTATGAGACTTTCATTTCCAAGCTTAAGACCGACAAAGGGTGGTCTAAATATATTAAATGTAGTATCGGCATTAACAAAGGTTGTCCTCTACCCCCTACTCTTTTCGGCATTTACATTGATAAGCTAGAGGAGTGTCTCGAAACTGTAGGTTGCAAAGTCACTAAGCTTGATGTTAAAATCCTTACTCTTCTCCTTTATGTTGATGATATCGTTCTTCTTGCAAAAATTCATGATGACCTAGACAAGTAGCTTAAGACTCTTCATGTCTGCGACTCCAAGATAGGTATCACAATTAATACTGATAAGACTAAAGTCATGATAATTAAATCCAAAAATATCACCCATGGTAGTTTCGTCTATGTTAACCATTGCTTAGAGCAAGTTTTTTCTTATAAATATTTTGGTATTGACTTTCCTCGTAAGCTCAATTGGAATTATAGCTTTGAGAAAATGATTATTGGAGGTTGGGAAGCTTATTATGAGCTTGAAGACAATTGTAAGTCGATCAATCTTTTCATTTAGAGTAAAAAATGGTTCCTCTTTGAGACTCTCGTCACCCCTATTTTTTTATAGAAATGGAAAGTTTGGGGTCGCAGTATATCCAAAGAGTCATGGAGAAATATTGAGATGATTCAAAAGAAGTTCATAACCTACGACCTCAAGATCACGAGAAATACTCCCTATCCTTTCTTCTTGATCGAGGTTGGTTGATCCCCCATTGAAAGTATGCCTATGTTTAGATATTGGATGTATAAGAGGAAGCTTTACAGCATGGAATCCAAGAGGCTCCCAAAAATTGCTTCTAACTTTAGTCAAACCCCCCAACTTTGCGTCAAGCATTGGTGGCATAAGGATGCCCAATCTTGGCTCAACCATTGGGGTATTAAGGAGGACATCATCATGTGAAGCAAGGATAATTTCAAAGATACTACTACCTCCAATTTTAAGGACAAATTGTGGGATGATAAGGAACTGGAGGGTAAAAGGAAGCCAAGGTACTATAAGGAGGTGATCAACTCCACCATTGATAACCAAAATTATCTCTTTGTGTTGACCATCACTAAGAAAAAATCAACATCGCTAGGATAAGAACTAATTGTCATGACCTTTGAAGTGAAATCGGGTGGTGGTCTGCTCCAAACACTCCCTAGGATGATAGAATCTATCATATTTGTGACACTAAGAGATTGGAAGATGAAAAACATTTCCTTTTACACTGTTCGTCTCTTACTCACATCTGCTCTCAATTCCCTAACATCTACAACACTTCCAATCTTATTGACTTATGAAGTCAACCCAACTATAGCAATTTTGGAGTGCTTCTTTCCCTTCTTTTTGATCATAGAAACAAGATTTTGAAGAATCACAATTATGTTTTTTTGTTAAATTTTAAGCTTCTGTGGTCAGTTTTTGGAGAAATATGACCCGAATTATCCACAATCTATTTTTCATCATGTCGACCTTTCCAACCCCAAAGGGGATCCATCATCAAGACATAAATTGATAGATTGGGAAAAGAATTTGACGATCAAAATAAATAAATAAATACCTATTCTTAAATTAAAGTAGAAGCCGACCAATTCATAACACTAATTTTTTTTATATACTATTCAATTATATTTGTTCTATTTCATATTTTTATTTAACCTAATAAGAAATACTAAATAATAAAAGTGATTAATTCTAATAAATATCATAAGATTATTATTTCATTGTTTTTTTTTTTGTAATTATAACCTAATATGGATTACCAAATATGATTTAATTTATTTTAAATTCAATTCAATATTAATTTTAATTTTAATTTACATTTCTGTAACC
>APFE030726591.1:36173-52991 GCA_000404065.3 Pinus taeda | reverse complement strand
TATATTATTAAATAGAGGAAAGGTTTATGATGATAATGATGATGGTTAACATCCATTAAGACCAAATTTGATCAATTAGACCTAAAAAAACAAATTATTTATTTTGATTTAAGATTTTATTCCTATGCTCAAAAAGCTTGGAGAGAAGCCTCTGAGCTCACCATAATTTTGATATTGTAAAAGGCTAGGAAGGTCAGTATTGTAACAAATATTGTGAAAGTGAGATCTAATGTGGTTGTACAGGGGCACTCTAAGAGGAAGTGGTTTTCATCCTCGATGTTCCTATTTTCACATATATGGCAGATCCTTTCCATCCATGGTGTTTTAGGAACTGCCCAACGACCTGTTTCACTATGGAGCTCATGAGAATTTGTTCTAATCTTTGCTATATTAATTTTCTTCTTTGAGCTAGTTAAAATAGAGAGATACTTTTGATCTTCTAGGGTGGGGTTGATGACCTTCTTATAATAACTTAATTTTCTTTTAACCGCTAAATCTTTCTCACACCACATTTTTTCTTTGAACTTAGAAGTAACAATATCTTTAATTTTATTAATGTTTTGCAATGCATCATTCTGGTTGATCTCCCAATAGTTTAACCTTGCCCTTGTGTCTTTATGCCACTCACGATTAAGCCTTAGGTGGTTTTGGTTGGATATTGAGTCTGTGCTTGTACAACAAAAACCTAATCATAACTAGGTTCTCGATAGGGGAAATACCTCCTCCTTATAAAATAGAGTGTATTAGTTTTAATTTTCAGATTATAAATTATAAAAAGCTTTTGAATTTTTTGAAGTTACAAATAATAAAAAATAACCATAACCATGTAAAAATTTTAAATTATCGTTTACATGGGAAAAATAAACTTTTAAATTATATACTCGTGAAAGAAAAGAAGTCATGCCTTTGGCCAACCAAAATGATAGGTACCTGCTTGCAAGCCCTAATAGTTAGCTTCTTGAAGTTTAAGGAAATTATCAACCTTAACAAACGCAACTTGAGCTTGCGCCGTTATATAAACCGGAAGTACCGGGGTAGAAGGAAATACTTAGTTTTCTACCGTGAGTTCATCGTGTTCAGAAAGCGCGGGCGTCTTGCAACCGATGTAGAAGGAGGCGGAGTGGCAAAAAAATGTTGAGGGAATTCCTTCATGATTTGGCGGCCACTCACTCATTTGTGAAAGATCCCAACATCCCCGCCTGAGCGAACGAGTTCGATGGTTTTCTTCCCGCAATCCAACGATCCAACGCCAGACAGGACTGGTGGATGCGGTTGAGGTTGGGAGTCGTCGCTTTAAGAATTGAGAGTCGACGCTTCTAAAAAGCAGGGAGAAATTAGTCACAGGTGGTTCCTCCATTGAAAGGGATGTTTCATGGTCATCTCCGAAAAATCAGTCAAAGCCCCACATATGTGCGCACAAGTTTCAACATTTATTCAACCTTCCAAACAGGCTCAAACTTAGTTTTTACAATGTGAGTCAAGTCTGCTCACTTTAGACCGTTGGCGTGACCTCAACTCAATAGAGTGCTCCACTTTCGAAGTTTGAGTTCAAATCCTTCGCTTGACCAAAACCTAACCTTGTGGATGTTTATCTGAGACTTTGAATAAACGAAGTAAGCGGAGTTGAACGAATTCCATTAAATCTCCGTGGATTCTCCTGAAGAGGGCTCAATTCAACATCTGTCGCAAATAAATCAACCCTTTGAAAGACCAAAATAAATCTTAGTCACAAGTTTCTTACCAGTTTATTATAAGTGCGTCACGAGTCTCTTACAAGCATTATTATCATAAAACAACAGCGATCTACCGGCAAAGTGTTCAGAGACCACAAATTCAAAACCTGCCATAAATACATCGAAGATATAAATCATGTAGACCTAACAAGAAAATCACACTCAAATTGTTCGTATGTTTCCAATAACGGGAAATTTGTTCTTTCGATATTGTTTATAATGTCTTGGAATGCAGTCGGACCTTCTATGTCTCAAAAGGAGATGTAAAGAGAGTGCACGCTCATTGAAAACCTTATGGAAGACCGGGTAACAAGTCTACTCCAATTGATAGACGTTATTTTAGGTTTTCATTCATATTTTTTTCAAAACTTAATAAAGTTTTTTTTTTTTTAAAATCATAAATTTAAATTTAATGGTTTAATTTGCAAATTTTAATATTTTCGAGAGGTTTAACAAATATTATATAATTTAAAAACTCATTTTAAACCAAAATAAATATATATATATATATATAATCTCTCTCAAAATTATATCACTAAATTTTAATTAAATTAAAACACAACATTTTTTAGTTGTAGTTAATAAAAGCTTCACTGCAAAGTCCAATAGTAATAGTACTTAGCCCAATTTCTCAAGGCTCTAGTTAAAGCTCTTAATTATACTATCCAATTAGTTAGGTTTTCGCAAGTAATATTCTCAAGTTTTGTTCTTGGTGCCAATAGAACATTGACATGGTTCATCAACTTATCTAAGTTTAGATTTAGTAACCTATAAGACTTCTATAAATGTATATTCTCATGCATACTACTTAAAGAGATATCAACAAGGATTATAAGGACTTGCATGTAGGTGAAACCTCTTGTATTTCATGTATGTATGCTTCTCCTACCATAGTTTTACCTAAATGATAAATCTCTATGTTATTTATAGATGCCAGACCATGTCTACAACTTGGAAAAGTAATTGCTCTAAAACATTGTGCTTAGGAAAGTGTTCTAATAATACTTGGTGTGTTAAAGTGTTCTAATAATACTTGATTTGTTCTTTATTAGTAAATTGAAATATATAGGGAAAAATATCAAATATTGCCTAAATTTACTATATAAAAGACGTATTGCAACCATAATAGATGATAGAAGAACCTAGGGAGCACTAAAATCTATACCTTTATTATTGTAAGTAATGTTCACTTGCCTCTACAAGGACACAACCTCTAATGAATAGAACTCCAATTACAAATAACTTCATCAGACATCTGTTACATTGCTTCTATATATTTATATATTAGTTACTATTTCCTTGGAACATTCTAGTAGGTAGATGCTTCTAGTAAGTCTTCTTAAATATATTCCTTTCATAGTACTACACGGGTCTTGTTTCTTAGAGATGGCATCTATACATAGCAATAGTTAAGTGTATATATATCTACTAAGCAGGTTAGAGAGCTTAGGGCCCTAACAAGATCGAAACCATAATACTTCACTTTACACATATTAAATGCTTGTTTAATATAGAGATGAATATTGCATTAAACCCCATTTTCTAAACTACGACATTTGATAGTGCATCATCACAACCTAGCATTAAAACAATCATGTCCTTTGTGATCAATTATTGCATCTAGTTTTTGGATCTCATGTGCTTGATGTGTGGTTCTCCTCTTTTCTAGTCGTGATTGGTATCTCCTAAAAACAATGGGTGCATGTTAAGCTTTGCTCATCCCAATATTCGAGAGTGCTTATGGGCAACTTGAAAGAATATAAGAAATCCAAAATATATAAAAGTTGACCAAATATTAGACACAAATTATGTGAAACCCAAATCCTTTGGACAAAAATTTAACTCTCCAAAGCTTTCAAGGAAACGGGAAATTTTTTATAAGATTTTTTTATAACATTCAAAAAATCACGTTTTCCTTTAATATCTAATCCAAAAGTGGATGTGATTTGATCCACTGGCTCATTCTAATCATAAGTACAAATGGTCATTATGCACTTAAACATGCCATCTACAAATTTTAATTATTATAGATCGAAAGAATAAGATGGCCTCGGAAGAGTGATTGAGTGAAAATCTTTATTGTGCAATCTACAAGATTTCAAGTTGTCAAGCATTTTAAAAATCAAAGCTTGGGTGCTACTCCTCAACTCTAATACAATGGTTAAAAATAATTTCAAGATCAATCTTACAAAGTTAGTGGTGGAGTTTGCTTTTGCTCCAAATGTTTGTTACATAATGCATTTCATTACAGTTTCAAACAACCATATTTAGTCACATATAAAACAAAAAACAAATGAATTTGACACCAAGGATTTGATATCTTTTGTTGGAAATAATATTCCACAATAATTATACTAAAAATTATATCCAGCATATATGAAGCAAGGAACACCAAAAGCTTACATTCATGAAACCCTTGAAAGGAAAAATTCATTCAATAAAACCATTGTATGTGTAAATTATAATATAATTATTCCCTCTATAAAATTTTGGGTGCCTATAGCAATATCAAAACAATATGTATAGAATTAGCATTTGCACTAAATGTTGCAAAGGAAACACCGTAAGGCATAAATTGAGAAACAATATGGAGAGGTGTAGCAGAAATGAAATTCTAACGTTGTATAAACTAAAGTTGATTTAGGGTGTACAAGACTATATTTTTTATTAATTATTGAATTACTATTGCATATAAATCTCATAAAATTCAACATCTCAATAGCCAAACGAGCCCTAGAAGAAGCAAATTTGAAGAAGTCGAAGGAAGGGGCAGAGTAGAGTACTGGATGAATTTCACTTGTATAAACTAAAGTTGATTTAGGGTGTCTAGGACTATATTTTTTTATTAATTATTGAATTACTATTGCATATAAATCTCATAAAATTCAACGTCAGAATAGCCAAACTAGTCTAAGCCCTAGAAGAAGATTTGAAGAAGTCAAAGGAAGAAGAAGTCGAAGGAAGGGGCAGATTACTGGAAGAAACATTGTATAAACTAAAGTTGATTTAGGGTGTCTAAGACTATATTTTTTTATTAATTATTGAATTACTATAGCATATAAATCTCATAAAATTCAATGTCTGAATAGTCAAATGAGCCCTAGAAGTGGATTTGAAGAAGTCGAAGGAAGAGAGAGAGTATTGGAAGAATCTTGTTGCAGTAACAACATCTCAGAAAGGAGAAATAGTATAGCTCAATGTCAGGCTAGAGTCTCATTCAACATATTGGAAATAAGTGTAGAAGACATGCAAGCATTATTAGATTAATTATAATTATTCCCTCTATCAAATTTTGGGTGCCTATAGCAATATCAAAACAATATATATAGAATTATAAGACCATAATCATATCACAACAATATGTCATAATAAAATATTTAGTTTAACTATATTCATAACTATTTCCAATGACATCTCCATAATATACATAAATTTAATATATAAACTTTTATGTATATACTTAAAATAATATTATTATTATAATGCTTTATTATATATTAATAATAAATCAATTCTATATAATATAGACATAAATAAAATAAAATATTTTTATTATATATAAATTTAATATATAACTTTTATGTATATACTATAACATTAATTTATTATAATGCTTTTTATTATAGTTACTAATAAATCAATTCTATATGAATATAGACATAAATAATTACTATTTTTTATTTATAACATAATTTAATATATAAAATTTTATGTATATACTAAAACTAATTATTATAATGCTTTTATTATATATTATAATAAAAAGCAATTTTATATGAAATATAGAAATAAATAAAATAACTATTTTTTTTATAATAAGAATTCTTAAATATAAAATCATAATACTTTTTATTTAAAAAAATAACTATTCTTAAATCTTAAATAAAAACACACATACCTATATTGAAATATATATATATGATAACTACAAAATCTCAAATCTCAATGATCTATACATAAAACAGACTCAAAACAAAGTCCTTGTAAAACAATAGTGTTTGAAGCTTAGTACAGTGTGTGATAGTACTCCAATTCCATAATTTAGCTTCTCATTGTTCTTAACTGATATCGGTTTCTTGGTCACGTATAAAATTTTCTGTTTCTAAACGCCGGTTTGTTAGTGTCTCCGTTTTTCTTTTCAACAAAGACTTTGACCACGAGTCACTTGCGTGTTGCAAATAAAGATGTTCATATAGTAATATTTGGAAATGGAATTAAAGGTATAAGATAAATTTAAAAGGGTGTAAATTAGTATTTGCACCAGAGATGTTGTAAAGAAAATATTGTAAGGTATAAATTGACGATCAATCATGATATGAGAATGGAAAAATCTAAATAAGATAACGTTTTTTGTGTTTCCTCATATAGTTGATGTTGTCAATTTGTTTGATGTGATGAATCTATTGCAAATAAAGCAAACATTAAAGACCAAATGAGATACATGAAGCTAGAGATTTTGTATGCAAACATCAGAGCTCAAGAAATACATCAATTAACTAGAGAATATCAACTATTTTTCCAAAAACTAGCTCAAGAGATGAATCAATTAACTAGAAGATATCAACTGTTTTTCCAAAAATACTCCGAAACTTACAATAGTAAAAGCTCAGAATAATTAGACACCACCATTTAATAATTAAGACTTAGAATAATTAGACAAACACCATTTCATTTCAAGTCAAATCCACGATATTAAGTTTTTATTTCAATACAAACACTAAGTTCTGCATAAGTGAAAAAAAGACATAAATTAAAACATCAATTTATACATAGGCTTATTACAAATGTAAGAAAGTTAAACGCCATTATTCATTAAATGTGCGATATTGTGTAGAGAATCTAGATTCCATCACATTACATATATGCAACAATGAAGGAAAATATGATTATTTTTATACATAGTCATTAAGAATCTAGGTAGAGAGACTAGCTTAGTTTCTATATACAAAGGAAACAAGCTATGGGTGGCTCCACAATGCACAAGAAAATATAAAATGGAGTGATCCTCTAATATCTCGTAAATTAAAAATTAACCTACATGATGGTATATATAACATAACCAGCTAAGTTGATGCCTTTGCATATGAGTTAGTACTACGTGGAAGGAAGATAAAAGATGAAAATTGCTTAAACTTCGAAAAGCACAGTGAATTATGAGCGGAGGTCTCTAAGCAGATAAAACCAGGTGGAATGGAAAATTTGAACCCAATCTTGAAAGGCAGACGAAGCCACAAATAGGGAACTTCAACTTACCAAAGTAATCTCTGTCCATGAACCATTAGCCATGATCAACCCCCACAATCCCTTGCTTGATGTATGATTCAACAAAGAAAAAGGTTGTCTTGAGCTTATATTAATATAGACAATAAGTTGGAAAACATATAAAATTTAGAAGAAATAATTTGTTTTTTCATATGTTTGCGCTAATAAACTATTCTCACCTAAGCCATTTCAAAAGTTAAAAAAATGTAAGATATACAACTACTCTTTTACAACTTCTTCTCATCTAGTACATTAAGAAAGAATAACTCCACTTATTCATTAATAAAATGGATATGCTTTTTAGATTGAAAATAGGACTAAGAGGACTACTATCTATAAATAAAATGATCAAAATTGTGAAAAAAATAAGTTTTGATTCATGAACTTTGATTCATGTTAATATGTTCTGTGTTGGTTATGTTTTCATGTTCTCTGTGCTCAACAAATTCCTGATTAAGGTGGCTCTATGCTTATGCAAACAGCAGTAGTTGGAAACTTCGTATCTATATATCGTAATAAACATATTTCAAAGTTCAGACTACATTTCATGAAGTAGGTGTTGGTTGTGGGGAAGGATTTTGGAGCAGTTGTTGCATATTATTTAGATTTGTGTCATCGAGATTGAGTGAAATGAATTATAATGTTGGGTATACCTTACTTGAAACCTAAAGCACTGGATAAATGGAACTCAACTCCTAAAGGCATCTATTTTAAACATTGGCAAGTATGTTTTCTCCCCTCTCTGTGCTTAAAATATGCGTTGAACAAGGAAACTTGTATCATAATATAGGTTCTTCTTTAAATAATGATATTAGCCCTCATGAAATTTTCTAAATGTCTCCTTTGGATTCATTATTCTAGGAACTCGGGAGAGTCTTGGTGGATCTTCGGTGTTTTGATGTAAAAACAGTGGTAAGGAATATATATACTCTTTTCTCCGGTAGTTAACTGCCTGTGGTAGAAGATGGTAAGGAGGTAATGGATCTCTATGATCCTTCCAAACCATTGCCACCATGGTTCATTGAGGATGAACTTCATATGTATTCAAGCCTATATGAGAAATCTAGTTTTGTGTTCCCTATGCAAGTCCCATACCTTTGCCGCAAAAGGCAAACCTTGGTTTTCTCTTTGCTTACATTTCATTATAAATCACCATAAACTTACAGATACTCAAGTTTGATCTTCATTTTGAACATTTAATTTATAGGGATCTTGGGAGATTGATCCTTTTCAATGAACACACTATTCAAGCTCCTTCCCTTGTGATAATGGGTGCCGAGGATTATTTTTTAAAATTTCTAGGAGCGGAGTATTATGTCAACAATGAGATGCTAAAGTCTGGTCTACCCAATCTAGAGATCAATTTTATTCCAGAAGGAAGCCATTTTGTCAAGGAATAATTTCCAGAGGAAGTGAATAAACTTCTCCTTGGCTTTCTAAATTAGCACCTATGAGTGGATATCAATCAAAGTAGAAGATGTAAGGCACAAAGTATTAATATTAGAACATTGATATTAGAACCATGGTTTTCCCTTTGCTTTCATTTCATTATAAATCACCATAAACTTACACATACTCAAGTTTGATCTTCGTTTTGAACATTTAATTTACAGGGATCCTGGAGATGGACCCTTTTCAATGAACACACTATTCAAGATCCTTCCCTTGTGATCATGGGTACTAAGGATTATTTTCTAAAATTTTCGAGAGTGGAGTATTATGTCAACAGTGAGATGCTAAAGTCTATTGTGCCCAATCTAGAGATCTTTTTTTTCCAGAAGGAAGCCATTCCGGAATCATGTGCAACAATGTTGCTTGGAGGGCCCTAAGGACTACCAATTTGAGTTGTGACAAGAACCCATGGATCCAAACCATTGATTAGTTCGCTATTGATGTTCCTAGAGTTTCAACAATCCAACAGGGTTTTTCATTTATGAACTAAATTTCAAAACCTCTTAGATCTTTCTATCATGTACTCTGTTACCTTAAAGATATTGTACTAGAAAGTAATGATGTTGAACAAGAAATAATGACTTCTGTGATTTATCTTTGTTTAGCTATCTATTGATGGAAACCATCGTCTAGAAGCTGCTTTGGAGGGGTTTTATGGAGAGTCCAAGAAAGAGATCAATCCAGGGTTCTCTATAGGGATAAATTTCATCTCTAATAACCAAATCTCGGCACTTGATTTTGTAACTATTCATTGCTATCCTGACATTTGGTAATTCTCTATCTATTTCCTCATATATATATGCATTCAATTGGATGATGTAGAGCTTTCACTGATTTATTGAACTGTGATTTCAACTTTAAAGGCTTGTTCGATCAAATGAGGTGACATAGATTTCATTTTTCAAGAGTTGGATAGAGAACAATCTAGAAGATGGAAGCAGAATATTAAAGAAACCAGTTTTGTTTGTAGAGTTTGGGAAATCCTCTAAAGACCCAAGATTTGGCGTCAACCAGAGAGACAATTTATTTGATATGGTTTATAAACAAATATATGCTTCTGCTAGCAGGGGAAGAGCAAGTGGAGGAGCCATGTTTTGGAAGCTTATGCCAGAAGGAACAAGCTCATATGTACATGGGTATGATATTGTCTTGTCTCAGAGTCCTTTGACAACATCTATCATTTCTTCTCAGTCTCATAAATTGGCTAAGCCTGCTCGTTTGTTTGCAAGGTTGTATGAGTATGAAAAGATTAGGCATGTCAATGCACCTCACAGGGAAATATGGCATAATAGATCCATCATAGGCAGAGATTGATAGTCTAATTTATGTATATATTTGTGTAGTAGTTAATGGTGTGTTAGTTGTTTTTAGTGAAATCTATATCAATTAGGTACTAGTGAAATCTCGAGTGGATTGATGTTGATCATAGCCAAACCTCTTAACTAAGAGGATAAGAAACTTGATGCCTCTAACAAAGAAGACGGGATCTCAATAAGCATAGATTTCTCGTTCTATAGGTGCTCTTGGCTCAATTTGAAGAAAAAAAGCAAGGGAAAATTCGTGTATACATGTAATTTCACTCTAATGAGATGGCAGAATCCATCCAAGAGTATAATGTCTATAATTGTTTAAACCAATGCTTATTTGATGGTGCCCACCCCCCGATGCACATAATTTAGAGGGGATCTATCTAGGATTACAATTAGCAGCACTATTAATTAAAATAGATTTCTTTTATTTAGAAGGAATAATTTTCTTTTTCATATCTTTTCGCCAATAAACTGTTTTCACCTGTTCAAAAGTTCAAAAAAATGAAGATATAAAACTACTCTTTTACAACTTCTTCTCATCTAGTACATTAACAAAGAATAACTCCACTTATTCATTAATAAAATGGATATCCTTTTTAGATTGAAAATAGAACTAATAGGACTAATATCTACAAATAAAATGATCAAAATTGTTAAAAAAATAAGTTTTTATTCCTGAACTTTGATTGGTATTAATATGTTTTGTGTTGGTTATGTTTTCATGTTCTTTGCACTCAACAAATTCCTGATTAAGGTGGCTCTATGCTTATGAAAAAAAAATAGTTGGAATCTTAGTATCTATATATCATAACCAACATATTTCAAAGTTCAAACTACATTTCATGACGTAGGTGTTGGTTGCGGGAAAGGATTTTGGAGCAGTTGTCGCATATTATTTAGATATGTGTCATCCAGATCGAGTGAAAGGAATTGTAACATTGGGTATACCCTACCTGAAACCCGGAGGACTGGATAAATTGGACTCAGCTCCTAAAGGCATCTATTTTAGACATTGGTAGGTAAATTTTCTCCCCTCTCTGTGCTTAAAATATGCAATGAACAAGGAAACTTGTATCATAGTCCAAGTTCTTCTTTAAATAATGATAGCAACCCTCATGGAATTTTTTGAATGTCTCCTTTGGATTCATTATTATAGGAATCTAGGAGAGGCTTGGCAGATCTTGGGCGTTTTGATGTAAAAACAGTGGTAAGGAATATATATACTCTTTTCTCTAGTAGTGAACTGCCCATGGTAGAAGATGCTAAGGAGCTAATGGATTTCTATGATTCTTCTAAATCATTGCCACCATGGTTCACTGAGGATGATCTTCAGAGGTATTCAAGCCTGTATGAGAAATCTAGTGTTGTGTTCCTTATGCAAGTCCCATACCTTTGCAGCAAAAGGTAATCCTTGGTTTTCCCTTTGCTTTCATTTCATTATAAATCACCATAAACTTACAGATACTCAAGTTTGATCTTCCTTCTAAACATTTAATTTATATGGATCCTAGGAGATTGACCCTTTTCAATGAACACACTATTCAAGCTCCTTCCCTTTTGATCATGGGTACAAAGGATTATTTTCCGAAATTTCCGGGAGTGGAGTATTATGTCAACAGTCAAATTCTAAAGTCTGTTGTGCCCAATCTAGGCATCATTTTTTTTTCCAGAATGAAGCCATTTTGTCCAAGAACAGTTTCCAGAGGAAGTGAATAAACTTCTTCTTGGCTTTCTAAATCAGCGCCTCTGAGTGGATATCAATCAAAGCAGAACATGTAGGGCACATAGTATTAATATTAGAACATTGATATTAGAAACTTGGTTTTCCCTTTGCTTTCATTTCATTATAAATCAACATAAACATACGGATACTCAACTTTGATCTTTGTTCTGAAGATTGACCCTTTTCAATGAATGCATTATTCAAGTTCCTTCCCTTGTGATCATGGGTACAAAGAATTATTTTTTGAAATTTCCGGGAGTGGAGTGCCAGTAACGCCTTTGGAGATGGCCACCGACTATTACTTTTATGACTTCTAAATAGCAAATTCTCATCATGATGATTTGTACAATGCCTGATTCAATCATCATAAATTTACATATATATCTTTCATTTGTGTAATCTATAGAGAAATGCAGAGACATATCTATTGGATTTTCAAAATTGTTTTGACCTTTGTTATTGTTTTCACCCAATGCTTGAAGTAGGTTGCACCTCTAGATTTGCTGAGGTTTAATACCCACCAAAAGCATTTGGATGATAATAGTTTTGTTTTCTATATCCATTGCACTTTCAAATAAGTCTAACAATCAATTTGTCAAAGCAAAAAGAGGACACATATTTTTTTTATTTTTTTAAAGTGCAGTAAGTCCAATCCAAGCAACCCAACTATGAACTATTAAATCCCTACCATACAGGCCAATTGACCTCTATCAACCGCATGTAGTTGTGTTAGTTTATTTACATAGAACAATATACATTCTTTTAACATCGTGGCAATGAATTTTAAAAAGTATAGAATGTACACTAGAATTTATTGCAGTTGGATGTGGATCTATAGAACCTCCACGAGTGATGAGCTTAAAGAATGTGTTACCCAATCCCACTTTTGATGAATTTGTGGAATATGAATATTGTGTCCGATAGTCGAGGATACAAACACATAGTTCATAAAATAACTCAGGAGTTCCTTGATTCACACAATGGATATATATCTCAAGCTCAACTAGGTTGGGGTCTCCCAAAAATTTAGTGCTTTCTATCCAAAAAAAACTTAGTTTTACTTATTGATCTATTATCATGTGTTGTCATTAAATCTTTTGATAGGTTATGAGGGAAATCCAACATACAGACAAAGGTGTCAAATTTGTGACCGAGAATAGTCCAACTTATCAAACCAAACTTGTCATTGTTTTGGTCAGTGTTGGAGTTCTTCAAACCAAGCTTATCAAGTTTAAACCTGATTTTCTTGTATGTATTATAGGCCCTCTGATCATGGAATTTACAATAAGTTCTTAGATTAAGAAGATTATATTTTTCTTATTTCTTTGAATTGTTTGAACTACTGTGCACATCTGTGGAAACTGCTATCAATATACAGATGGGATATGGTTATCTACTCCTAGATCTTTATGAAGTTTCCTTATAAATTCTGGCCCACTCGACATGGCACAAAATTTTTAATTTATGCCCATGAACAAAGAGTTTACTACAATTTCTAGTGGGTATTCTAAGTTAGTTTGTCTATCCTATGTATTTAGTTTGTTTTAGACATTGGCAGGTACGTTTTCTCCCCTTTCTCTGCTGAAAATATGCATTGAACAAGGAAATTTGTATCATAATCTAGCTTCTTCTTTAAATAATGATAGCAGCCCTCATCGAATTTTTTGAATGTCTGCGTTGGATACATTATTATAGGAACCCAGGAGAGGCTTGGCAGATCTTGGCCGTTTTGATGTAAAAACAGTGGTAAGGAATATATATACTCTTTTCTCTAGTAGTGAACTGCCTATGGCAGAATATGGTAAAGAGGTAATGGATCTCTATGATCCTTCCAAACCATTTCCACCACGGTTCATTGAAGATGATCTTTAGATGTATTCAAGCTTGTATGAGAAATCTGGTTTTGTGTTCCCTATGCAAGTCCCATACCTTTGCAGCAAAAGGTAAACCTTGGCTTTCCATTTGCTTTCATTTCATTATAAATCACCATAAACTTATAGATAATCAAATTTGATCTTCGTTTTGAATATTTAATTTACAGGGATCCTAGGAGATTGACCATTTTCAATGAACGCACTATTCAAGCTCCTTCCCTTGTGGTCATGGGTACCAAGGATTATTTTCTAAAATTTCTAGGAGTGGAGTATTATGTCAATAGTGAGATGTTAAAGTCTATTGTGCCCAATCTAGAGATCATTTTTTTCCAGAAGGAAGCCATTTTTTCCAAGAATAGTTTCCAGAGGAAGTGAATAAACTTCTCCTTGGCTTTCTGAATCATCACATATGAGTGGATATCAATCAAAGCAAAACATGTAAGGCACAGAGTACTAATATCAGAACATTGATATTAGAAACTTGGTTTTCCCTTTTCTTTCATTTCATTATAAATCAACATAAACTTACTGATACTCAAGTTTGATCTTCATTTTGAACATTTAATTTATAGGGATCCTGGGAGTTTGACCCTTTCCAATGAATTCACTATTCAAGCTCCTTCCCTTGTGATCATGGGTACCGAGGATTATTTTCTTAAATTTCTAGGAGTGGAGTGTTATGTCAACATTGAGATGTTAAAGTCTATTGTTCCCAATCTAGCTATCATTCTCTTTCCAGAAGGAAGCCATTTTTTCCAAGAATAGTTTGTAGAGGAAGTGAATAAACTTCTCCTTGGCTTTTTGAACTAACATCTGTGAGTGAATATCAATCAAAGAAGAACATGTAAGACATAGAGTATTAATATTAGAACATTGATATTAGAACCTTGGTTTTCCCTTCTCTTTTATTTCATTATAAATCACCATAAACTTACATATACTCAAATTTGATCTTCGTTTTGAGAATTTTATTTACAAGGATCGTGGGAGATTGACCCTTTTCAATGAACACACTATTCAAGCTCCTTTCCTTGTGATTATGGGTACCAAGGATTATTTTGTGAAATTTCTAGGAGTGGAGTAGTATGTCAACAGTGAGATGCTTAAGCCTATTGTGCCCAACCTAGAGATAATTTTCTTTCCAAAAGGAAGCCATTTTGTCGAGGAACAATTTCCAGAGGAAGTGAATAAAATTATCCTTGGCTTTCTGAATCAGCACCTGCGAGTGGATATCAAACAAAGAAGAACATGTAAGGCATAATGTATTAATATTAGAACATTGATATTAGAACCTTGGTTTTCCCTTTTCTTTCATTTCATTATAAATCACCATAAAGTTACAAATACTCAATTTTGATATTTGTTTTGAACATTTAATTTACAGGGATCCTAGGATATTGACCCTTTTCAATGAATGCACTATTAAAGCTCCTTTCCTTGTGATCATGGGTTCCAAGGATTATTTTCTGAAATTTCTGGGAGGGGACTATTATGTCAACTATGAGATGCTAAAGTCTGTTGTGCCCGATATAGAGACATTTGTTTTCCAGAACGAAGCCATTTTTTCTAGGAACAGTTTCCAGATGAAGTGATTAAACCTCTCCTTGGTTTTCTGAATCACCACCTGTGAGTGGATATCAATCAAAGCAGAACATGTAAGGCACAAAGTATTAATATTAGAACATTGATATTAGAACCTTGGTTTTCCCTTTGCTTTAATTTCATTATAAATCACCATAAACTTACAGATACTCAAGTTTGGATTTTGTTGTGAACATTTAATTTACAAGGATCCTAGGAGATTGACCCTTTTCAATGAACTTACTATTCAAGCTCCTTCCCTTGTGATCATGGGTACCAAGGATTATTTTCTAAAATTTTTGGGAGTGGAGTATTATGTCAACAATGAGATGCTAATGTCTATTGTGTCCACTGTAGAGATAATCTAGAAATCACTTTTTTCCAGAAGGAAGCCATTTTGTCCAGGAATAGTTTCTATAGGAAGTGAATAAACTTCTCCTTGGCTTTCTGAATCAGCGCATGTGAGTGGATATCAATGAAAGCAGAACATGTAAGGCACAAAGTATTAATATTAGAACATTGATATTAGAAAAGTATTCAAGGTACCAAGCTTCAAATAAGCATATAGATTCTCTCACCAACCAAAAGAACTTACCTCTGCAACACATAGCCAAAAATCAAGGAACGAGCTTGGCGAGAGGAGACATATTTTTCGCTCTCTTCCATTGATAATTTCTTCAATCATGCACATCAACAAACCATTTTTGTAGTGGCTAATCATTTGATGTTTTCCCACCAACAAACACTGCTATCAGAACATTATGATGCCCAAAATCCACATCAATTGTCATACAGTGAAGGAAACTATTATTGTTCACTAGTCTTAAAGTTGGAAGTAATATTTTCATTTTATTAAAAAATGATGGAAGAAAGTAATTGCATGCAAAAAAGAGTAAAACCAAACAAATTTAAGAATTTTTGAAAAAGAAACTCCATGAAACCAGTAAGGGTCATAACCCATGAGCACTAACCAGCAGGATGGGTATGTGTAATGTGTTATACTTACTCTAAGACCAGATCAAATGTGACATTTGATATATTGAACTGCAGAAGCTCATAGAAAGTAATAAAGTTAAATAGGGGAGAGAAACTAACCAGAAGTCCCAAAATGGGAGTGTTGGCTTTGATGGCCTGGTACTAATGCCGCACATGAAGTGGATACCGAACTTGAGCCCCATCTGACGGATAGAATCGGCAATGGGATTCAAGCTTTAGCCACCAGATGTGGAGGGCCACCATGCAGGGTCTGGAAATATGGCATCCCCATTCATCTATCAAATCTTGCCCTGGAGAACTCACCAATGCTCCCTTTTCCTATTTCTTGTACCACAATAAATCCACCACACACTGCATATTGCAATCGCTTCCCTCTTAGCTTCCACCTGCCTTTTTGAACACCAAATAAATGACTACTTGCCCACCTGCCATAAGGAAGGGTTTGTGGTTGCCTGTTATTCGAAGCAGAATTCATCGACCATGATCTGTGCCTTATCCATAAATTCATCCTTCACGATAATCCAAGAGAACGAATCATAATGAACAGGCTTAGGGTCAGATGCACACATCGGAGCCACCCAACAAAGAATTGCAAATGGGACTATGGTTATGATAGTGCAAATCAAAATTTAGTTGATTTGACAGTGAGTAGCATTGAACGATGGAAAAACATTTAATCATCTAACAATGATCTGACTATCAAAATTATGACAGAAACGCAGTTGGGGGAGTTGATTTCAGAGGGGAATGCCTTACGACATAATTAAAAAAAAACAATATTTTACAATCTTTATAGAGTTAGAGTAAAAATAATTTGACAATAATTTTTTTTGATTTTTTAATACAAAACTTTTATTAAAAATTGAAATATAAAATTGATAATAATT
>APFE030726591.1:561-34489 GCA_000404065.3 Pinus taeda | reverse complement strand
TATTTTAAATAATTTAATTAGTTTTTTGTTTGATTTAAAGAGAGATTTGAATTTTGGTTCTCATGATTCTTATGGTTTATACAAAATTTTGTAATATGATAATCACTAATTAAACAAGTGTTAACTTTTTCTATTTTGTTTTATTCATTTAAATATTATTGGATAGGTGAAATTTTATGTAAACCGTTTCATCAAACATAATAGTGATTAAAAATACCAGTTTAAAAGGCTTCAAATTATTGTTTACTTGTGAAGTAATATTTGAACAAACAAAGATTTTAATTATATAGTTATGAAATGAAGTAATGGCTTCAGCCAAAAGTCTGATCACCTGCTCTCAAGGCCTAATAAGTAGCTTCTTGATGTTTACAGAAATTATCAAACCTTAACCAATGCTACTGAGCTCTTCTAAATTCTGGCCGCAATTTAAAGGCAAAATTTAGAAATGGCAGATTTTGTATTCTAAACATTTAAGAGCTAGGTCTCACTTATAAATTTATAGCTTAAGAGGATAGCTTAACAGGATACAAATAATATGAGAACAAGTATTATCATCAATCTCAATCTTAATTTTTGGAATTTTGATGTTTAAAATTGATTTATAAATAGTCTCACTCTGTATCAAACTCCTAGGATAGCTAGTTATTTCATTAAATAAAATAATTACAGTAATGGAACCTTGAGCCTGCTAGGCCACCAAGAGTCGAATGGGCTTTCACGGCCATAGATTCTTATTAGTTCTGATCGAATCGTCATGCATAAGGTGTGTCTGCACAGCTATTTACCATCATGGCCTTGTTTTGCATACCGATGCACAACATTCTGTTTTGCTTGTTCAGCCTTCAACTTCTTTCCCTGAACCAGCCACTACTCGTAGTCTCACTTTCACTTCTGGGACTATGATAGTCCTCTTTTCCATAGAAAAGACCAAGTTATTCTAGAGCCAGCTATTTTAGAGATTTGAGTCTGGGATCTTTTAATTTAGCCGATAATTCAGTTCATAGATTATCCAGAAGAACTAGTAAAAACAACCGCGGAAAGAATTACTCTTATTCTCTTCTTCCTGGATAGTTTCCAGCTTTGGTCTCCAGCATTGAACTCTGGATGTTACTAACTGCTCATACTGTTTCTTCAATTCCGGAGTGTTACACAGCCCACGCTCATCATCTGCAGAATCCTGGCTCACTGGATCGCACTGTTCATCAGTTTTAAGCCTTGCGTCCTCCATAATCTTTGTGACAAAGTCTGGGGACAGTCTGATCCGACGCCCTCCGCCCACGTTGCTGCTCTCTACCTCAAACGGCCAGCAGAGAGCAGATGCGCGTTCGACGCTGCGCAGGGGACCTGATAATACACCACGAGTGGAAATGGGTGTAGACGGTGGTGATATGAAAGATGCAATCGAGAGGAAAGTTAGCTCGGACTGGAAGAACTGATGGGGCAGAAGGAAATACTTGTTTCCTACCTTCAGTTCATCCTCTTCAGAAAGCGCCGGAGTCTTGTGACCGATGTAGAAGGAGCCGGAATGGCAGACTAAATGTTGAGGGAATTCCTTCATGATTTGGCCGGCACTCACTGGTTTCTGAAAAATCACGACATCACCCTCTGAACGAACGAGTTGGATGGTTTTCTTCTCCCTATCCAACGCCACGCGGGACGCATAGATGCCCATACCTCTTTTTTTTTTCAACAAAGCACAGCATGTGGAAGGAACGAGGACTTGAGAAATGGAGTACTGCTATATAAAAGGCGTAATGCTGTGAATGACTGAGACTTGACGATGACTTTGACATGATTGATTTTACAGGAATTTTGAATGTAAATTGATGAACAGTCTAGTTTTCGATAAAGGAAACGTGAAAAAGACTTTGATTCTCTTTCAAAAAGCAGAATGACTAAGAAAAAACAGTAGTCCAGTACCAACTCGGAGAGTTTTTTCTTGACGTGATTTTGTTTTTAATAATAGGAAATTGTTAAAATTGTAATTTTAACTACTTAAGATTATGTATGAATATTTGAATGGGATTTTAAAATTATATGATTTTGGAAATTTTATTTTTTGTTTTCCAGATTTATTTTTTATTGGTATGATTTTTGAGATTTAATATGTAGTTTGAGGAGCTGAAATCAAAGGGCATCTAAGTAGTTAACATCAACAATCATTAACACTTTTATCCTGCTCTATTCGATTAGATAAGACACTTTCAACTGTTGATTTGAAGTGTCACTATTTTTTCCAAATATCAGTTGAGTTGCTTTCTTTTCACCTCCGAGTTCTGTTGTGGGCTCTCGGGCTCTCTGTTGTGGGCTCCCTGGCATGGCAAGATATTTTTACTGCTTTTTCCCATTCTTTTATGCCACTCTTGACCTTAAAGTTAATTGTTTCTTTGGTCTACCAATTGTTGTTGTTGTTCTTCTTCCCTGGAATTTGGCGAGCATTGTTCTTCTTCCGTGTCTTTTGACAAGCACTGATTAGTGTTAAATTATATACCCCATACACTAGTTAAAACTAACTGCAGTCAATTCTTTAGCTGTTCTCATTCCAATGGGGAAAGGTGCAAAAAAACAAAAGGAACGAAATGCTTTAATGTTGGCTGCCGGTAGTGGAATGTGCCACAAAGAAGTGTTGTATTTTTGTTTTTGTTGTTGCAGACAACATCTTTAGCCCTTAAAATTTAGTAGAGGTAAGTGTTGCTAGTATTTTAGTGACCGTCAGATACTGTTGGCAATTTACAGAATTTTGTCTGAACTGTTTGTGTGAAACACATGCGGATCTTCCAGAGGCATTGATTTGGGTTAAGAAAAAAGATTATTTATGGTATGTGATGTCTTTCGGATTACGAATGCACGCAGGCAAGCTAAATTCGATGCATCTGGAATTTGCATTATTTTATAAGAATTTTAAAGTATCTTCTTGCAAGTTTGGAAGGATCAGAAGATCATTTAATTTTCCTGTTAAAAAGTCTTGAAGATCTCAAGATGAGAGGGGACAGGTAAATTAAAGTTCTAAATGTTTCCTATAGTTAACTTTGGTTAACTTTGGCATACGCTTGATCAGGGTATAGATCTGTGTCACCTCTATAATTTCTTGCTCGGATTTTCCAGGGACAGTATTTGGTGCATCTTGAAGTAATTTTGATTTGTATATATTATTCGAGATTCCCAGGAGGCTGCCCATTTCATTCGATCAACCCAGTGGATGGTCGTAATTTTGACTTGTATATATTATTTGAGATTTCTAGGAGGTTGCCTAGTTGGTAGGGGATAGTCGTGCTGGTTATTGGTCACTAACAAGTTTCGTATATGCTTGGTCATCTATAGAGGTTTCTTGATTTTGGGTAATTAAATTACTCTAAAATGAAATAAGGCATTCAATGTGTTCCTTGTAATATAAATATAAAGAAAACATCTAAAGAAAAGTAATTGCACAATGATCCAATCCGAAAAAACAACGTTTTACACAAACCAATTAACTCTTCTAGAAAAATTCAACAATTCCAATTTAATAATCCTATCGGCCTCTCTTTGTCTAGTATACTAGTTTTTAGTTGACTGGATTTTTTAGCATGTAGCTTTCCCTTAGCACAGAGCACAAGCACCCTTGGTAAGGTTTGATCCTGTGTCGCCTTGCTCATTAAACTCATCCTCTCAACGCCTTGCTGATGAAGCCCATCCTCAATGGGTTATTTAAAAAGGATTTTAAAATTTTTGGTTTTACTTGTTAATTCTACTTCAAATTTAATTAGAGCGGGAAATAGTAATTTTAATGTGTTGAATTTACATAATTGGATTATTTTATGAGCTTTTAATATATTTTTACATTAAAGATATAATTAAATGTTATAATTTCATTAAAAACTATAATGAAAAGTTTGTGGAAATAATGTCTCACAAACTCTGAAGTCTTGGGTTCAAATCTTGTACTATGCTCGATCGGGTGAGAAGTTGGACATGATGAAGATGTAGTCCTACCAAGTTTACAAAAAAAACTATAATCAGAAGTTAAAAAAATATCTTATTAAACTATTTTCAATAATCTTAAATTTTTTGTTTTTATTTGTGAAAACTATTATCTATTAAAAATAATTTTGGATTTTATGATTGAGCAATTTTTATTTAAATCATAAATTTTTGAAAGAATTTTAAATATTTTCAAAATTTGCAATAAGATTAATTATTTTAAAATTTGCAATCAAATTAATCATTTTTTTTGGGGCAAATATCAATAACTTTATTTTTTGCCATTTCTGTATTTCAATATTCAATACAAATATATAAATACCGAATATTAAAAACCAACAAGAAAATTTAATGAATTTTAAAATATTTTGAAAATTTACAATCAAATTCAATTTATTTAATTTTTTTTGATAAATATTTAAAATTTGATTTTTTGCTTTTTCATTTTCAATATTTTAATATTTTTCAATACAGAAATACGGAATTTTAAAAACAAAAATGTGAAAATAAAATTTTAGATATTTAAAAAAATCCCAGAAACGCTGAATTTTAAAAACAAAAATACAAAACATAGAGTTTAGATATTTAAAAAAAATCAAAATTAGGAAAGTTGAATTTGATTCTGGAAACATCGAAGTGCCATATTTAAGAAATATGCAGTCTGGATAAAGATTGCCAACTAAATATAAAAACCAGAAGGATGAAGTAAGAATTGAGAGGCGATGCTTCTAAAAAGTAGGGCCGAATGAAATAGTCACAAGTAGTTCTTGCCACGTTTCATTTATGGCGACGTTTCACCGTCATCTCCGAAAAATTAGTGAGAGCCCACATCTGCCCTCACAAGTGTCAACAAATATTCAACGTTCCACACAGCGTCAAACCTTGTTTTTACGAAATGCAGCAAAAAGGTGAGGCAACTTTGCCCACTTTATGACCGTTGGCGTGACCTTAGTGCTCCAGTTTATTCCAAATCAAATAATGTTTGCTCACAATGTGAATATTGGCCGTATTGTACGTACGTATTTATCTGAAACTTTGAATAAACAAAGTACGCCGAGCTCAATGATGAATGATGATAAATTCCATTAAATCTGTCTGTGCATTCTCCCGAAGAGGCCTCAATTCAACATCTGTCACAAATCAATCAATTGTTGAAAGGCTAAAATAAATCTGTCGTGCATTGGGATTAACAGAGTCACGAGAATCTTACCGGCTTATTATAAGTGCGTCATGAGTGTGTTAAAAGGATTATTATAACGGAAAAACAGCGAACTTTGCTGCGAAATGCTGAGAGATAACCAATACTCGATAAACCAGTTAAATAAATTAAAGATAAGGGTTTTGGTGTTTGGAATTGATTTCTAAGTAAAAGAGACTTTGCTGCGAAATGTTGAGAGAGAACCAATACTCGAGTTAAATAAATTAAAGATAGGGGTTTTGGTGTTTGGAATTGATTTTTAAGTAAAAGAGTTGTGTTTAATTTTTGGAGGTTTTATCATAAAGTTTTAAGATATATATGTAATGAAATCAAGACTCATTACCAACTCCAACTTCTAGAGTTTTAGTGTTTAGAATCTATTTACAAGTAAAAGACCCTTATAAACCTAACAAGAAAATCACAATCAAATTACTCATATACTTCTAAATTTTTTTTTCCTTCCAATAATGTTTCCAAAGCCTTGAAAGGAGTCACACTTTCTAAGTCTTAAACACCGATGTAAACATCGAACCCACTGTCTTTGAAACCTTATGGAAGACCCAGTAACAAGTTTATTTTAGAAATTTGTTTTTATTGATATTTTATTTTAAGATTTTTTTTTAAAGTTATAAGTTTGAATTGTGTAATTGATAAATTTTAATGATTTAAAAAATCATAATTTTTACAAAAATTATACCACTCTATTTCAATTAAAATACCAAACATTTTTTAATTAACCAGAACCTAATAACATAAAATTATATATATATATATTATATATATATAATATATAATATAATATTTATATATATATATATATAATATTTTTTATACTAACAAGAATTAAATTCAATGGATTTTGAATTGACAATGAACCCAAAAAAAGCCAATGCTTCAAAAACTCAATGAATTAACTGATTAAAAATATGAATTTATTTATACCAACAAAAATTAAGTTCAATGGATTTTGAATTAACATTGAAACCAAAAAAGTCAATGCTTAAAAACTCAGTGAATTAACTGATTAAAAATATTATTAACCAAAATAAGAAAACATTCTAAAAAATAATTCAAGTTTTGAGGAAGTATTTGAAAGAAACCCAACACGAGATTAGTATTGCAAATTTAAAATAACTGTAATGGTGGATAATATAATGATAACTGTACTGTAATTGCAATGGCTGATCAGTACGCTAAGACGTGTGATTGGGAGAAATATTTCTCACAGAGAGGAGGCGCCAACGATATACAGTAAAATAATGGAGCCTTTACATGTTCTTGTTTTTCTACGTCGCATAGAGTCATCTCTTTATATCAATGTTGTTAATCTTATTAATATTAATTTCTTTCCCAAACCATTATAAAAATATTAGATAGCTCAATATCATACATCATAAAGTGTCTGAGGTTTTTACATTGATTATATAAATACAATAGATTTTTTTGGAAAACAATTTATGAGTTAATGAAATAATTTAACCATAGGCCAAATTTAAAAACCTAATTAGTTGGAGAGATTTTTTACACTCATCTATACGATTCTGTTTAAAATAATTAAACTTTAACAACTCAACTTCTAGAATAGCATAACCCAACTAGATAATGAGACAAAATGTTCTAAATTTGTAACTAGAGGTTTCTTTTGTTTTCTCTTCTTTTTTAATGAAGAATGTTTCCGTCAGGACTGAAGGGTTTGTATTAACAAAATAAGGAAGGTAAATAATAGAAATAAAGTGTTTATAACAAAAAAAAATAATGATAAAAAGAAATAAAATAAGAATTGAGATAAAATCATATCTGAGTTTGCATTAACAAAAGAAGAATGTACATAATATAAATAAAGTGTTTACAACAAAGCAAATGGTAGACAAAAAAAATAAAATAAGAATTAAGATAAAATCAGATTTAATAAAAGCGGTCAGCTAGTCAAAATCTGCGCTCAATGACCTTGAATTTTGTAGAGCATAAGTTGTAACAGTTTAGAGAAATAAAGAGAGATTGGTGTTATAAAATATGCGCTCAATGACCTTGAATTTTGTAGAGCATAAGTTGTAACAGTTTAGAGAAATAAAGAGAGATCGGTGTTATAAAATATATGATAAAGAAGAAGATATGCATAGCAAAAAAGTTGTATATAAAAGTTTGATTTTGTTTATGATGAAAATTACAACCAAAATCTTGAAAATAAGACTTCTACGGAAGTTTTTGATGGGTCTGAACACAAAATTACTACAATGTAAAATTAAATCATAGACAATAGCTTCGAAAAAAAACAACAACGATGACAATTTATTGAAATCCTTCGAGCAAATGCAATTAATTACTACAATGTAAAATTAAACCATATACAATAGCTTGGATAAAAAGCAAGGATGACAATTTATTGAAATCCTTCAAGAAAATGCAATTATAGACAACTTGTTCTTTGCAAAAAGATAGTTGTTAGCACTGGTTTAAGGATAACTAGACCCTCGACCAACACTAAAATAGATTTGAAAAATACAAGATACCTCAGAAATTCCTTGAAAAAAGTTAATGGAGTCACCCTAATTTGTCTCCCTAGGGTGAAATGCTACTGTTGTCACCATCAAGATTAGAGTCCAAATTTTTAAAGAAAATAAAACCAAAGGATAGAATGACAATTTAGAAATTTTATGGCTCGCCTCTCTTCATAGTTCTCTCTCCCTTGCCTTCATAGATTCAATTCCTATTTAAAATACTTGAAAACATTTTTGGGAAGTTTTGTTGTTTTATATTCTAATATGAATTTGATTAGAAAGCCATAGGAAGGGATCTTCTAAAGGCATAATAAAATGAATTAATTTATGAAACTTTATGTTTGATCCTGGTAACTGGGACCCTCCTTTCCATTAGATGGGATTGATAATTCCTTCCTTTTGAGCATGAATGAGGAAACTTCATAATCATATTCCTTGCCTCATGACAAATGTATAATATCCCATACAAATTATAATAATCTAATATAACATGTTACAAAAGAAGTGCTATATAATCACATGTGAAACAATTCAAAAACATATGCCACATTATCAAACTTCCCTTTGCGTATGATATCAAGGTAAAAATCATATCATCTTCATGAAAAGGAAAACCTTGTTCCTCCATAATCATTGTAACCCATACATATTAGATGTGCCGTCAAAATATGTTCATGGCCAACAGAGGGTCATATGGATGACAAAAACCCATACTATAAATAAATCAAAACATCATAAACTATCCAAACATATATGCAAGTAAATGAAGTGCCCAAACAAAGTTGAAGTAGTAGCATCATTTACCAGTGTATATCAACCAGAAAGTAGGAGAAACTCAATAGCATCCACAAGTGTATCAAAATTTTACTAGAAGCATCCATAATTTGTTATTTTGGCCTATGGATGGAGCACTTTTTGCCTGTTTATCTTCCTCGAAACAGTGGGATGTGATAGAATGGGAAGAACCATGTAAAGAATTAAAGAGAGTGACTTGGGATTTTTTTCCTTTTATCGCTTGTGGTAGGTTAATGAATGGTTGCATGCTTGGAGGATTGACCAACTGGGTTGGAAAGTATAGTGGGTTGCTTGGAAACCTAAGCAACAGATGGAATACGTTGACTTGCAGGTGTAGAATGTCGTGGTGCTGCCTATGGAGATTGTACAATACATGAAGTGGCTAGCTGTAAGTGATAAGAGACATTTAATTTAGGAGGAAGGGGAAATGAAGCAGTATGCCAAACTTGAACAAAGCACATAGGGTGTGTTTTGAAATTATGTTTTACCAACCATCATTTTCAGGAATAACGAGAGGAGTAGAGATATGTGGTGGCGGTGCATGATTAATAGGGATTTGTTGAGGTTGAGCCATAAGATGAGGGATAGGGTGGCCTAAAAGGTTAACTACATCAGTCTGAAGCAACTTCCTTAGCTCTTTTGAGCCTTCTTCAAAATGAATTAACACTTTGAGCCTCCTCTCCCTCCTAATTCCCAAATTTCCATCTTTATTCTCTCTCTTTAACTCTATTTATGTTAAAGAAGCTGTTATTGAAAGTGCATTCGCAAAAGTTACTCATAGGTAGTAAATAATATGGAATACATCATTAAAAAATTAGTAAAGCATATGATTTTTAAAGAAGACAAACTAACAACAGGGAATGAAATTTTGAGGGGAAGGGAGATGCATTGGTGTGTTGTTGAAAACAATTTGTGTGAAAACCAAAATAATTCAAAAGGCTGCTTTTTCTTTGTCAAATAAGCATTGGAGGGAAAAACATATAAATAAAATTCTGAGATTAGACAAGTCTATAAGATAAATCATCTTTTGAAATTTACAGAGGAAGAGTCGGGGTGATCTTTCTTTCTAGACATATAGTGTTTTTATAAAACAAAATACCTCTATCACTATCATATGCCATGATAATTCCTCCAAATTAATGGTCGCATGGTTCTCGTCAGTCAATTTGTACCTGCAGGAAGACTTTTCTCCCTTCATGAAGGATTCCTATAAGGTGGCGTGGATCCTGTCAGTTAATTCCTTTTAAAATAATTCCCTACCGTACCTCTACAACACTTTCTTTAACTGGATAACGTACGCCTTCTGTTTTCCCTTGTTTTCTGTGTCTCGTTTAGCCTATCCACTTTTGGCCTCTGCCGTATAGTCGTATAGCTGATGCATTTTGTAATCTTCCCACGACATTCATGGAGATCCTCTCTTACGTGTCTGCCTCGTCAACATTGGTGTGGGCCACTATAGAGGTGGAAAAGGCCTATGGTGGATTTTCTTGCCAGGAGGGATGGCAATCTGTGTTGGCAAATTCAATTATCACACCAACTTCCCTGGTGGCATGTGAAATCGAAGGTGGCAGGGATGAAATCCCGCGTCATAGAAAGAAGCGGCATCCTTTGAAGACCACTCCCCCTCCCTCAGCCTGTAATCTTGACAGTGTCTTTCTTGCTGACAGAGTTACTAGTCTTCAAGAACATGCATTGGTAGGTCATTGGCACTTTCCAGACATGGAGGATTGCCATATGCATTTATGGCTAGGAAATCACTAGAATGCCTTGCTAGGATATATTCCTACTATTGTTAGATTAATGAAAGACTGGTATAATTTTCACTTTATTAATGAGAAAGACTTGGAGACTATTTGCTCTCTTCCATGGGTACACGGTAAGAGCTTTTTAGCTCTTCACCAATGGTATATAGGATACAACCCATTAAAAAACACTCCATCGAACAATCTAATATGGGTTAAACTTCCAAGGCTACCAATCGAACTATGGACCCGAGAGACTCTATCTGATATTGGGAATGCAATTGGAAAATTCGTTTATGTAGACCCAAAGTGTTTGGGTGCCAAGGACAAGAGAGTTGCATGTATACTCATAGAGAAAGAATACCGCAGGGGATTTCCTGATCATATCGAGCTTCTATGGGGGGATTTAAATTTACGTCAGAGACTAGACTTTTGGGGGGTTTCGTTCTGATGTTCTTCTTGTCATAGAATAGGCCACCTGAAGGAGAATTGTCCTTTTCGTCGAGGGGAGAGGAAAATGGAAAAGAAATATCAATACAAACAATGTTCAAAGCTTCCGGAAAGTGAGTTGAGGGTCCCTGTGGGAGGTAGAAATTCTTCATATAGTAGGTATCCTTGATTAGGTATGGCTAAATCGTTCTCTCCTTTTCTATCTCCTTTTTCAAAGCCTTGTGTTTTCCTCGGAAGTGTCATCGCTCTGCCTCATATTCACCTAAAAGGTATTCTTTCTATGGTAAGGAAACAGATTCCCAGACTTTTTCCTTTCCTCCTGAGCCATATTCGAGTAAAGAAGTTCCCTTGCCATCCCAAATTCCTCATCCTATGGCTAATATTCCATCAACATCTCATATTACATATGTTCCATCTTCATCTTCTTCCCCTAAAAAATCTAACATTTTGTGAAAAGGAAAGGGTATTTGCTCTGATAGTACTCCTCCTTCCTCAAATGGAAAAGGTTTATGTTCTGAAGGGACCCCTCAGAATTCAAAAGGAAAAATTCCATGCATATCTGTTACTCCCCCAAACTCTCCACTTATTTCTCCTACGAATTCTATAGGAAGCAACTTGGATATCCTTCTGAAGAAGAAATCTCTGGATCTCTATCCACTTACTATACATAAACCTGATTCGGTTCGTTCTCCCCACATCAGTCCAAATTCTGCAATGAACATCATAGTTAGAAGAAAGCAGAATAGGGGATCCAGACACTTTCGTGGTAGAACGGAATGCACTATTCAGAATATGGACACATTGATAGATATTCCTATAATTGACCTCTCAGAGAATGGGTCCCTTGAAGCAAGACAGCCCAGAGACTATCTATCATGACTCACATCATTTCAATGAACATAAGGGGTGTAGGGGTGGAATAAAAATTCTTAGCCCTCAAGGAGATTCTCTCTTCTAAAAATCCTAACATTATTCTAATAAAAGAGACAATGCATGTTGCTGATGTCTCTATCGGATATTTTCGACGTATGTTTCCTCTCTGGCATATTGTAGCAACTGATGCATGTGGTTTATCGGGGGGATTAGTAATCATATGGAATCCTTTATGGATATCGACTAAGGCATATAAATGTTTTGCAAGTATTCTTCTGTTTGCAAATATTCGAGGTCTATCTGGTTCCATTCATGTGTTAAATATATATGCCCCGTATAAGGAACAACATCCCTTCTGGAACAGGTTTTTATCCTCGGAATTTTTGGAACTAGACTCTCTTCTTATAAGGGGTGACTTAAATTGTACCTTGTGCAGTGATGAAATCTGGGGTGGCGGCAGGAAGGTGGACCCTTTAGCTGGTTTTATAAAGGGGGCTATCCTTCATCACAATATGATTGATGTTTCCCCTCAACTTTTGGGCCCTACATGGGACAATGGAAGACTTGGTGCTTCCTATATCCAAAAGACTAGACAGGTTTCTAATGAGTGACAAGCTGATGGTCCGTATGGGTAGGCCAATATCTAATATTATAAACTATTTTATATATGATCATAGACCAATTACCTTACAATGGAGTAAAATGTGTTACAATAAGGGTCCTCCATTTAAATTCAATAGAGTTTGGCTGAAGGACAAGGAGTTTATTGATCTTGTTAAGAATTTTTGGCCTACTAGTAGCCTTTTGAGGAATATTTCTCCATCTCAAGCCCTTCTGGATAACCTGCGTAATCTAAAGGAAAACGTAAAGGCTTGGCAGGGGAAAAAGGAAAAATCCAATAGGGAGGCTTTGAAAGAGATTCAAAAGAATCTGGATGCTTTGGCAGACAATTTGAAAGAAGGAAATATCTCCCTACAAGTCCGAGGTAGAATTAATGAATTGGAAAAGAAAAGACATAAAATTCTTGCAATAGAGGAAGCTTCTTGGAGGTTGAAGAGAAAGGCGTTATGGCCGAAGGAAGGAGATAGGAACACTAGGTTCTTCCACAGATTTGCAAACAATAGGAGGGAAATAAACTCTATTTGGGAAATCAAATCTGAAAGGGGAGTCATGCTTCACTTTCAGGAGGAAATTAACAAGGAGGCAGTGGCTCATTTTAGAAATGCATATAAAAGGGACGATAACAATAGGATGGAGGACATTTTATGGGGAATTGATCCTTTCCCCAATATGTTTCAAGTTGAACAAAATAGTGCTTTTTTCCATCCTGTGTATGAAGATGAGCTTTTACAAGTTATGAAGTCTTTCAAAAAAGATAAGAGTCCTAGCCCAAATGGCTGGACTATTGAGTTTTACATCCATTTTTTTGAATTACTCAAGAAAAATATCCTGGCAATAGTAGAGGAACCGAGGATGATGGGGTCAATCCATCCCCGTATCTCGTCTACCTTCATTTCTCTTATTCCTAAAAAGAAAAAAGCTATTGTTTTCTCAGGTTTTAGACCAATCTCTCTTTGTAAGGCGATATACAAAATTATCTCAAAGATTATTGCTAATAGAATCCTTGGGACCTTGTCTAATTTAATATCTTTAGAACAACAAGGATTTCTTAAGAACAGGGATATCATTGAGGTCGTGGCCAACACACAGGAGATTTTACATATTTTACATTCAAAAAAGATTTAAGCTACAATCCTTCAATTAGATTTAAAGAAAGCATATGATAGTCTTGATTGGGGCTTTCTAAGATGCATTCTATGCAAAATAGGACCAAATAATGAATGCATAAGTTGGATGATGGCCTGTGTGGAAAATGTCAATTTCGTTGTCCTTATAAATGGTCTACCTACAAAGTTTTTCTTAGCTGCCAGGGGTCTTCGAGAGGGATGTTCTCTGTCCCCTCTTCGTTTCATCCTTGCAATGGATTTTTTAAGTCTACATATAAGAAGAGCTGTAAAAGACAACCAATATAGGCCATTAAAGATATGTGGAGGGATTTTTATCTCCCACGGTTTATTTGTGGATGACATCATGATTTTCGGTATGCTCTGCAGACTGTCTTGGGAATGCATTCATTGCATTCTAAAAAAAATTCAAAGGGCTATAGGAATCCACATAAATGAAGGAAAATCTTCTTTCTATTATGAAGTTGAAGACAAAGAATATTTGGATTTTCTGAGTGGTCTGCTTAATATTGGAATAAAACCCATAAAGGAAGGCTTTAAATATTTGGTTTTTCATCTCAAACCTGCAGGTTACAAAAAAACTGACTGGATGTGGTTATCTAATCGTTTCTTTAAGAGAATTGTAGGCTGGTAGTTTAATTGTCTGTCCATTGCAGGCAGAGCAATTCTAGCACAATCTGTTCTAGCCCAGACGACAGTATATTGGGGACATCTATACTATTTCCCTAAGGGAGTTGTTTATATTTTGAACAGATTGATGGCAAATTTCATATGGGGAGACAGTAAGGGAAAAAGTAAATACCACCTGACTAGTCTTTCGAAAATTTCCTTTTCAAAAGTTTTGGGAGGCTAGGGTATTATGGACACACAGAATTTTGGTAAAGCCCTCTTATCTAAATCCATTTGGAGGGGCATAAATGGGGATAGCTTCCGGAGCTCTATCATCAGAAAGAAGTACATGGGGAATAAATATCTCATATTCTGGTATAGGGAAGGTTCAATTGGAATATCTCATGGATCTGCAATATGGTAGAGCTTTTGGAAAATTGAAACTTTCTTTCTCAATAACCTCCATTGGAATGTCCAGAATGGCACGATGTGTATATTGGATATTATCATATCATGAGCTTGGGGGGAGCAATTCATTATTCGTACATCCATCATGATGGTCCTTCATAGAAGTAGAATTTTCACATGGAGTCAACTAATTGTAGAATGGCAAGGAGTCATTCCTATATGGAAGGACCTACATGTTTTGGGTCTTAATGAAGCACTAGCTCAGCAATGGGACAATATCATGATGTCTATGCGAAGCTCTGGCATATGCAGATCTGGAGGAAAGGACTATCTCACATGGAGGGGGATAAAGAGGTGGGATGATATATAGGTAAAAGATATCTATTTAGTTCTAGGTAAAACAATACCTCCCCCTTTTAAAAACATATTTCCGTTGTCACTGTGGAAAACAGGCGTGCTAAGTAAAATTATTCACTTCTCCTAGCTTGCTTTTCACAACAAAAATCTGACTTGGGAGAATCTACAAAAAAGGAACTGGTCATGGCCAAGTATATGTCTATTATGCAAATATGAGGAAGAGAATAATAATCACCTCACCTGCAGATTTACTTATCAGTTATGGAGGGAACTAGCAGTTTTTTTTTTGTTTCAGTTTGGTGGATCACACAGTTATTCAAGAGGCTTTATGTTGGTGGAGCTTGCAGAATACATCCTTTAGACCAATCCTCTTCTCCTTTTATGGACAGTTTGAAATCAAAGGAACAGAACAATATTTCGAGATGGGATAGAAGAACAAAAGCTTGTTTTTTAGTAGATCCTTTCATTGTATAATTTTATCTCGAAGAAGTTGTCCACAAACAAATCCAGAATTATAGAGTATCAGATGAAGATTTTGATGAGTTATCCACGAGCCTTTTTTGATGGAGCTGCACAATGGGGTTTGTGTGCTTGTGGTTGTTTCATATCGATGAATGAAGATCAACAATTTTCCATTTATTGGAATGGTGGTAATGGTACAAACAATAAGGCCGAAGCTATGGCATTGGTGGGCCTTCTTCAGTTCAGCTCCTTCCTGAATATACAAATACTTCAGATATATGGGGATTCCAAAATCATAATAAAATAGGCTCAAGGGAAGTTGACCATAAATAATCCTTTGTTATCTGGATGGATGAATATGATTGGAACGTTATGGAATAGCAATAAGGATTACACAATCAATCATATGGACAGGTCACAGAACTCTCAGGCGGACATACTGTCAAAGAAGGGCCTCACAATCAAGCCTGGTTCATGGAAAATGGAGATACAAATGGAATATGCAATATATCAGATAGAAGATTTCTCCCTTCCGGGTACCTATTTTTTCTTTTTTGAATTTTTTGTCTTCATATGCTCCATAGAATATATCTTCTGCATGAAAGGTATGTCAGTCTTTCCTTTTTTATGGGATGGCAATTTCTGGGATGGTCCAGTTCATATTTCCATGAGTTTATGGCTGGTCATTATATGTCTACGCTACTGATACTTTCGTTATCAAGAGAGTTTAGATACTATGCTTTCAGATGTTCTCTTATATAGCTGATATCCTACACATATTATGCTATAACTTTATCAATTTTCTCTATGTAAATATCTTTTTACATGAATACAAATCATGATTTTTTTCGTACTGAAATAATTGTAAAAAGGAATAGCAATTGTGGGAAACATATGACATATTTTCAACATAAAACATAATTCGCGTGACAAACACTAAATTAATTTAAAAATGAGGATGTATAATCAAAATTCACATGTAACTACCTCATTTGCTAGCGATCGAAACAACACTCATATATATGCATTTGGCGGATGCAAGTTTGCTTCAATAACAGTAACGAGGGATTTATAAAAAAAAATCTTATTGGATAGAGAAAACAAATCAAACACCTTGTGCATGGAAACACCTGTGGTTTTTTCTGAAAAATAATTTGTCTCAAAGAATCCCATGGATGAAAAGATTAGGCTAGCTAATTAGCAAGTTAGGGTTTTCATAATTAAAATTTGTATAACGGTAACCTTTTAATGTTAACTACAGTTTAACAAATCAAACTGATAATTTCCATGATTAATTACCCTTCGAGCCAAGTTGATAATGAAAATAATGTATGTCATATTACCAAGGCATTCAACAACATATGGAGAATAATAAATTCATTCTTTAAAGGATTGGAAAGTTTAAACTTTGGATAATAAACCTTGAGGTACATCCCACAAGAATGTGCTTAATTTAAAGATGAAACTGAGAATTTCATGTTTCATGTGCCCCAGGAAATCCTCAAGGGAGGTGCACCAGTAATGCGCAAGGTTTCAAAGCATAAGAAAATAAAAACAACCTACATGAATTTATTCTTGAACATGTATAGAAAGGTAAGTTATTTTAATGAGATGAGAGGAGCCTTTTTCTTTTGATTTACTTGATAATTATTGACAAATAGAAGTGTGTTTCACATTGAAGACAACCACACCAAGGAAATGAAACTGAGATTTGGGAATAGGAACAACATGGGGAGAACTAGTTCATAATAATTTTTTATTTGGAAATGCAAGAAGGCCATTTAAAAAAAATTGCATGGTAATGTGACGAACTCGAGGAACAAAACTTCAGCTGCCACCCATAACATTCAAGTTTTAGCTTGTTTCTATAACCACCCCATCCCACATTTACCCACTTTTACAAGCTCTCCCAGTAAACATGAGCTAAAATTTACTATGACATGACCCAACATCCAAGTTCCAGTTATGGAAGTGGGGTCTACTAACCAAAAAAATATTAAAATATCTCAGGCACACCAGATCACCTAGGTGTTAGACAACAACCACTGGTGTTCAAACCCTAAACTAAAACTTCTTTTAAGTGAGCTCATAGCCCAACCACACACATAACACATTGTGAGTACATTTGGAAAGCTTTAGCTGCATGCATAGGAATCCCTCCATGAAGTTGCAACTAAGGTTTTCTATTGCCATGCATGTGGACAAAAATTAGTGCCACATTATTAGGATTAGCCTAGAGGCCACAACCCAAAATAGCCCAAGACTTTCTAGAATCAATTCTAAGGTGCCAAAAATTCTATATGATAAGCTATAAGGCTAGATCTTGTTGAGAAGTTTCTAAACACATGAGAACATTTTGTCAAACACATGGTAAACATAGTAACTACTAGTCATGAATGCATATATGTTCAAAGTCTCCTTAACTTCACCAAGAAATCACCAAGAAAGCTCAATTCCCTCTCAAACTAACTGCAACAACTCTTGTTAGTCTATGCATACACATAACCATTCAATAACTTATAAAATCATGAATAAGATCCATAACTAGAGCACATCATTTAACCAGGCCTATAACCAACATATAACCATAATGAGTCCATGAAAAATGACTCATAGAATAAAAAAAATACCTAGTACATGTGCTCATTGATCACACTAAGAAAATAATTCAGATTAACATATGCAAATGCCAACAAAGTTAGGTACTTCCACATACCCCCTGACAATATATTGGGCTAAACCAAATCTATCTTTCAGCTAATCACCCCTGTGCCATATTTCAAGCATGAATGTGGGATCATATCAATTAAACCAAAATAGAACCAACTAAGGATTCGAGAGGCCAAACCATCTCAACCCTTAATGATCAGGTGCTCAAAATTAGGCTCAAAATTCAAATTGTCAGAATCTATATAAACTTAGCTTCAAATCGAAGAACTCATTATCCTGAATCCAACTATGTGAATGACACTCGAATCCAAGCTTGTATGAAGAAGTTAGAGCAAGTAAAAGTTAAGGTTTGACTTGGACAAATGGCAGGAAAAGATGATGTGGTAGGGCTCTTCAACAAATGGGGAAGCGCCAAGTGGCGGACCACCATTGGCCCCTACATTTTGCAAAATCGCATGTCATAGGTGGGTCAACGTTAAACATCATCACCGGAACAAGCCAAGGTACGATGTGATAATTGCAATCGCACATCACAACAGAGCAGGTGGGAAGGCATTGAAGAATTGACCCCAAGAGTTGCGATGCAATGATCATCCCTCGAGCAAGAATGGGTTGCGATGAAATAATCGCAATCACAAATCACAATCACACACCGCAAAAAACAGTCTTGCATATATTAGATTGTCGATACTCCATCGATTGAGAATTGTGAAAGGATTCCGGATGTGATAGGTTTATGAGTTCTGGTTAATAGTTCTGTCGGGTCCGCCATATTGCAATTGCACATCGCCCCGCTACGTTCACAAACCATAAGCCCAGCGATTCTCGCTGATTTCGATTTGTGATGGGACAGCCAATGCCGATAGATTATGGATCATCGCACGGTGAAATTTTCGCTTAGTTAGCACTTTCTGGAGCTAATTTGTAGGATCGTGCCATATTTGGAGAAATTTGTGGAGCGAATAATGGGAAAACTAGGAGAGGTCATAAATTCTTCATTTTTGCACCAAATTAGAGGCAAAAAGAGGTTGGGGGTACCATTTTTGAGTATTTTGAACTCACTCGAGTAGGTTTAAAAAGCATTTCAGCATTGTAATCACATATTTTTACATTTTTTAGCATAATAGAGAGGCGCAAGCCATTGGAAGTTAGACCAACGAGACGTAGCCGAGGATGGGTCAACTCCTTTATCATGTTCCTGTTGGAAAGTGTTTTTGATGATGTTCTGTACATGTTTATGTTGTTGTTTAGTCTATTATTTATGCTAAATTGCTCATAAAATTAACATAAAAACTCATCACTTCACTTGCAAAAATTCATGAGTTCTTAAGCACAATGAAATCATTTTGTTTCTAATCTGAGGAGGATCTTAGCACAGAAATCTAATATTCTAAATCAGATTATTTTGGTATCAGAGGCACTAGGTTTTCTTTGTGAAAGAATGATTTAATTGTTTGCAAGTTTATGTCATGCTACAAGGTTAAAACTTAAAAGAGGAGAAGGGAAGTTGGTTGGAAGCCATGAAGCTGGGTCAAGGGGAAGGAGAGCAAGGTTTCCACAACCTCCAACACAAGGTCAACCTCAAACTACAGTTGAGACTCCAAAGATCCTGTCTCATGAAGGATAACCTACGAACATGACAGAAGATGAGAAGACCTTCAAAAATGCTTTCTTTGATATGACATAGATGGTGAAAGTCCTCTATGAAGAGAGGAATACCAGGCTGCAAGGTGAAAGTTCCAAACCTTCCAAATGAGAAACCTCTTCATGAAGAGGTAATGGAAAAGGAGGTGACGGAAATGGAGACAAATATTTACCCTATCCACCATCTTCTTCATCTTCTTCTTCACAAGCATCTTCACCCTCTTTTACTAACACAACTCTTACTCATACTCATCATCATACTTCAAAAGGAACTGGTAAATCACCTTTTTTAAAATTGATGTTAAATTTGAGTTGCCCATGTATAATAGTGAAGTGAATGCAAAGAAGCTTTATAATTGAATTTTTCAGTTGGAGGTCTATTTCAGGATTGAAAACCTTCAAGGAGATGACATAAAGATTCAATTATCTTCCTTGAGAATGGAGGGTGCTGCACCAGTATGTTGGAAATCAAAGACCTAAGAGAAGATTAAAAAACACAGTAAGAACTGCAATCAAAAGGCAATTCTAACCTCTATCTTATATGAAAAAAGCCATCGTGAATTCATAGAACTGTAGACAACTTAAAGGTCAAATGTGTTAGATTACACCCAAGAATTTAGAAAAAGGTCTTTGATGTTAGGTGTAGATTTGCAATCATACGACACATTGTTGAAGTACATAGGGGGTTTACATAGTTACCTTAGGCATACTCTCCTAATGTTTAATCCCAATAATATAGATGATGTGTGTGTGCAAGCCACTCATCTTGAGGCAAGTGGGAAAAACACCCCAGAAGAAAGTAGTAAAAACCATTTAAGAGTAAGGGAAAGGAAAAGGCTTTCAAAGGAAAGGCAAAGAAAAATGCGTCTATAAAGAAAGAAGGAGAGAAAGTTACATGTAAACATTGTTCTAGGGAGGTTCACGATGAAGCCCATTGTTGGAAGCTCCATCCTGAAATGAGGCCAAAAAAAAAACAACAACAAGGGAAGACAAAAACAATTGGAACCACTAAAGAGGATTTGGGATCCGATTCGGGTGATGAAACTAAAATCACAAAAATGAGCTTAAAAGGAAAAGAATATATTGCTAGCACTAGTTCTTCAAACTCACAAAATGAAACTCCAAATGAAGAGAGGAGAATAGAAATTTTTCACATAACAGTGATATCAAAACACAACAAGATTGATACACTTTTCAATAGTGGCTCTTGAGCCAATCTTATATCTGAAAACATTGTCACAAGTTTAAACTTGGAAAATATTCAACATCACAAACCATATCCACTTGTCTGGGTGTGTGACAATGGGAAATTGTAGGTTGCGAGAAACTGTAAACTGAAATTTTCCATTACTGCAAATTTCATAGATGAAGTGGATCTTGATGTTGTGTCTTTCGGTAGCCCATACCTTTATGACACAAAAGCTATCTTCCATAGACATGAAAAAAAATATCATTTATTCAAAGGTGGAGTAGAATATTTTGTGACAGCTCATAGCAAGAAAATAAATATTTCGCTTTTTAATGCATGGCAAATGAAAAGACTAGTGAATTTGAGCAAGAATTTTTTACTTCAAATGATCAAACCTAAGAATGATGTTGATAATGAAGCTTTTAAAGGTTGTGATTCGAATTTGAAATTTGAATTGGTTGACATAGTTAACCAAAATGATGAGATGTTTCAGGAACCAAAGGGAACCTCCCAAGAGCAGAATCCAAAATGAAATATAGTTGTAAGAAAAGTGTCTTCTTCCTAACATTGACATGTACAGGATGTTAGTACTGGAAAGCGCAGAAATTAAGATGAAAATCTAGGGATTGTTGAATAAAAGCATCATTCGACCATCTCCTTTACAATGTGGTGCACCTCTTGTTTTGGCGCCTAAGAAAATTGTAAGCGTTTCATTGAATGGGATTCAAGAAGTGGTCTTCATCAAAGTAGATTTGTTGAAGGAGATATATGGAAGACGACATTCAAAACTAAGCAAGGTTTGTTTGAATGACTTATTATGCTTTTTGGTATTTTCCATGCCCCTACTACTTTCCTGCATATGAAGCAAGATCTATTGAAGCCATTTCTAGACATCATAGTCTACTTGGATGACATTTTCATTTTCAAACAATTTCGTTATGAACATGTCATGTGTGAGAAAAAAATACTTGATGTCATATGTCAAGAACATTTGTTTATGAAGATCTCAAAGTATATGTTGGATAAAACTTCTTTGATGTACTTAAGCCATGAAATTGGTTCTTCTAAGCGCAATACTACAATTCCAGCGAGCGGGATCTTTGGAAGCTGCAAATCTTTCAATCTAGGCTCTGTTCCAGTAGTCCTCTTGGTCGTAACAGTCTGTGGTGGTATTGACTCCACTCTTGCAGACATAGTTGAAAGAATTATACATCATCCTAAAGCTGCAAATGCCTTTTATGTGCTTGTAATTTATGCAGGCAGGCTCAAGATAGTCATCCGGATAAGAGGTTTTTTGGGAAAAACCCAATGTTGGAAGAGACATTTGGTTAATTTTTCTTCTATTGTATCTCATTTGCATTCGTTTCCAGTTTTTCAAAAGTTCTTTTAGTGGGGAGGAAAACAACGAGAGGCATTTATGCTTTAAAACAAAATATCAGTTCAGTCTTATACTTACTCTTCTAAAATTTAAAAATTCCTCCTTAAAATTATATCATTCCTTGCCCATATTGATAATCAAGGTGGGTATGCACAAAACCTACCTCCTCACGCCAAAAATCGAGGCAAAACCCCGTGTTTTCTCCTTAAAAATAGCATACTGCCCCCCTGTAGAACTTCTTGTAGGTGCTCCTGCAGAACCTATAAGTGCTCCTGTAGAATGCCAATAGCAGGAGGATGGATGAAAGCAATGGAGAATGATGGTTTCGAGGCTATGGGGTGGCAAAGAGCTTGTTTCAGTTAAGTGGACGAGGATGAAATGGAAGAAAATGTGGTGAAGGAGTTTCGAGGAGTACCTATGTCTTCTTTGAGATATTTTTGGTGATGGGGTGAGCTGGTAAAAATGTACGTTGCCATATTTGGACCATTGGTCCCCACTGCCTTGTCATCATGGCTCTTTCCCGCAATCACTTCCCCTCATTGCATAGAAGTTTGCATACCCTCCACTACTTGTCCTTTAGATTTTTCTCTGAGTTGACTAGGCACACGTGTGGTGGCATCTCCAGATGAGCACAGTCAGCTAGATGAGGATGGCTAGTTAATTGGCCACCTTTTCTCGTTCAACCCTAACCATCTCATTTTCTTATGCATATTTTCCAATTACACAGATGCAATAGAGGAGAGGGTTAGTCACTTACGTGCGAGTCGAATGTACGTGATGTGAGGCATTTTGGTTCCTTTTGTTGTTGCATGCTTGTATTTCAGTTGCAGCATGCCTATATCTCCTCTACTGCATGCTCTCCACTTCTGATGTGCAACTTGTTTGCATTCTGCAGGTATCCTCTGGTTGGATCTAGCTTTAGATTTCCCCTTCAATCCCATGGTTGCACTTCTTTTGTTGTTGTGGCTTGATTTTAATGGGATCAACTGCTACATGAATTCCTACATGAGCTCATGTAACTTCTTCTCCCTTTAAAATTTTTAGCTGATTTTTGTGCTAGGAGCTGTGAGGATGATGCCAGAGATGCTGATGAAGATGGAGAGGTACTTGATAAGCTGCAAGTGAGATTTTAGGTGTTTCTCCTTTTATTTTTTGTTTTTTTTTCTAAAACTGGTTTCTGTATTTTTCGATAGCAAGAAAAAAAATGATGATGTTGAGGTGGTGCAGGTGTGGGATGGATGGCAAGAAGGGTGGATAGTTGTAGGAGATTCTACATGCTCTTCATGAAACCTCCCAGTGCCTCAAACTACTTTTTGGAACCATTTCTGGCTCTCTGTGATTTCTATAGGAGCCACTTGTAGAACACACAGGGCCTCCTGTAGAACACACAGTTTCCGGAAAAAAACGCAGTGGGATGAAAGAAAGCTCAGAAATGATGGAGAAGAGTGTAAGGGAGATGAAATAGGTTCTGTGGCATCTTCTCTTGCTCCCTGTGGTCCACCGGTAACCTGCAATGCACATAAAAATTCAATTTTCTTTTCCTTCTTTTCTCTGCTTTTCTTCTTCCTTTTTTTTTTTTTGAAAGACAACTAGGGCACCTCAAGGAGGTTTTCACCCTAATTGCTTGCCCTGGGCACCTCAAAGGGAGGTTTTCACCCAGGTATCTTATTCTCTCTCTTTTTTGTTTTTGTCATCACTGGGCCGCCTCAAAACAGGTTTTCAACCCAATGATGGGACTCAAGCGCCTCATGGAGGTTTTCACTTGAGTCCTTATTATTTTTTTCTTTTTCTTTTTTTTGCTTCTTCAGTGAGTGGGTGAAGTGAAGGCTAAGACCTGCTCCACTACCATCGTTGTCTTATTTAGATCTTCAATGAACTCTCGCTTGGAGAGGGGTTTCTTGTAAATTTTCAACCTATGTCCATTGACAAGCATGGGGATGGCTTCCTCATCAATGGTTCTGATCAGAACTGAACCATTGTCATTGCATTTTTCCATACTGTAGGGTCCCAGCCAGCTTATCCTCAGCTTGCCTTTGAAGTATTTAAACCTCGAGCCATAGAGAAGTGCCCAATATCCCTCTTGGAATTGCTTCTCCTTGATACTTTTGTCATTCCATATCTTCCTCTCAAGCTAAATGACCTCTGTGTGGAGAAGGGCCTACAATCCTTGTTCATCCAATCCATTGAGCTGGAGTAGTATTTCCCTCTGTGCATGGCTGAGGTCTAGGTCCAACTCAGTTGCCATTCTTAGTGTATTGTATTCAAATTCTATTGACAGCAGAGCCTTCTTCCCATAGACTAGTTCATAGGGTGTGAACCCTGTGGTGATCTTCCATGTTGTGTTGTAGGCCCAGGTGACCTCAACTAGTCTATCCACCCAATCATTTCTACTGCTGCTCACTACCTTGGTCAAAATTCCTTCCAAAGCTCTGTTAGTGACTTCCACCTGTCCATTAGCTTGCAAATGGTAAGGGGTGGAATTCCTGTGCTTTATTTTATGATGTGGGAGCAGGTCTTCAATTAACTTGGAAGTGAACTGACTGCCTTGGTCTGTGACCATTTCTCTTGGATACTCGAACTTATAGAACATATTTTCTCTCAAAAACTCAGCTACTTTTTCCTCTGTTGCTGCATTGATTTCTTTTGTTGCTACCCATTTTGTCATATAATCGGTGCACACAATGATGTATTGCTTCTGTTTTGAAGGAGGGTTGATAGGACCCACAAAGTCCATGCCCCACTTCTAAAATGGCTCAAAAGTCACTTGAGGTTGCATGGGCATCTCATCCTTTGCAGTAGGTTTCCCCATCCTTTGACACCGATCACATTGCCTGGTATACCTCCTCACATCTTGATGAAGAGTGGGCCAATAGTAGCCTGCTTGCAATATCTTGAAGGCAGTCCTCTTTGCTGCAAAATGGCCTCCATAAGGCCCGTCATGACAAGTCAGGAGAATGTCAAAAACTTGGTCCTCCCTGACACACCTTCTCAAGATCTGATCTGGGCCATGTTTGAAGAGATTGCCCCCAATCCAGGGAAAGGGGCGCTTTTCCTCACGATTTTGCTCTTCTCCTTTGAGGATAGGTGTGGTGGGCACTATGCTGAAACCAAGTAGTTTGCTATATCAGCAAACCATGGAGAGAGTACTGAGATAGCAAACAGGTGTTCATCTGGCATTTGATCATCCACCATTCCTTCTTCACCTGCAGGCAAGTTTACTCTAGACAAAAACTCAGCAACAACATTTTCTTTACCAGGCTTATCAACAATGGTCAAATCAAACTACTGCAGTAAAAGCAACCATCTAATAATACGAGCATTTACATCTGGTTTGTTCATTAAAAATCTAATTGCAGCATGATCAGTGTGTACAAAGGTTTGATAGCCTGTGATGTAATGTCTGAATTTGTTTAAGGAATGCACTACAGCTAGGAGTTCCTTCTCAGTTACTGTGTAGTTTAACTCTACCTTTGATAAATTTTTACTTCTAAAGTATATGGCATAAGGTAACTTTTCATCAATTTGTCCTAAGGTTGCTCCTATTGCTTTGTTCGAGGCATCTGTGTGAATGTGGAAAGGTAGGGCCCAATTTGGGCCTCTCAAAATTGGGGCAGTCACAAGTTTGCTTTTCAAGGTATCTAGGGCTTCAACAATGAGATGTTAATGTCTGTTGTGTCCAATCTAGAGATAATCTAGAGATCATTTTTTTCCCAGAAGGAAGCCATTTTGTCCAGGAACAGTTTCCAGAGGAAGTGAATAAACTTCTCCTTGGCTTTTTGAATCAGCACCTGTAAATGGATATCAATCAAAGTAGAACATGTAAGGCACAAAGTATTAATATTAGAACACTGATATTAGAAAAGTATTCAAGGTACCAGGCTTCAAATAAGCATATAGTTGCTCTCACCAACCAAAAGAACTTACCTCTACAACACATAGCCAAAAATCCAGGAACGAGCTTGGCGAGGAAACATATTTTCGGTTCTCTTCCATTGATCATTTCTTCAATCATGCACATCAACAAACCGTTTCTGCAGTGGCTAATCAGTTGATGTTTTCCCACCAACAAATACTGCTATCAGAACCTTATAATGCCCAAAATCGACATCAATTGTCATACAACGAAGGAAACTATTATTGTTCACTAGTCTTGAAGTTGGAAGTAATCTTTTCATTTTATTAAAAAATGATGGAAGAAAGTAATTGCTTGCAGAAAAGAGTAAAACCAAACAAATTTAGGAATTTTTGAAAAAGAAACTCCATGAAACTAGTAAGGGTCATATTCCATGAGCACTCACCAGCAGGATGGGTATGTGTAATGTGTTATACTTACTCTAAGACCAGCCCAAATGTGACATGTGATATATTAAAATGCAGAAGCTACCAAAAAGTAATAAAGTTAAATAGGGGAGAGAAACTAACTAGAAATCCCAAAATGGGGGTGTTGGCTTTGACGGCCTGGTATTGATGCCGTGCATGATGTGGATACCAAACTTGAGCCCCATCTAATGGATAGAATTGGCAATGTGCTTCAAGCTTTGGCCACCAGATGTGGAGGGCCACCGTGCAGGGTCTAGGAACAAGGCATCCCCATTCGTCTATCAAATCATGCCCCAGAGAACTCACCGATGCTCCCTTTCCCCATTTCCTGTACCACAAGAAATCCACCACCGCATATTGCAGCGGCTTCCCTCTTAGCTTCCACCCGCCTTTTTGAACACCAAATAAATGACTACCTGCCCACAGGAAGGGTTTGTGGTTACGTAGTATTCGAAGCGAAGCAATTCATCGACCATGATCTGTGCCTTATCCGTAAATTCAGCCTCCGTGATAATCCAAGAGAACGAATCATAATGAACAGGCTTAGGGTTTGATGCACACATCGTAGCCACCCAACAAAGAATTGCAAATGGGACTATGGTTATAATAGTGCAAATCAAGATTTAGTTGATTTGACAGTTAGTAACATCGAATGGTGGAAAAACATTTAATCGTCTAACAATCATCTGACTATCAAGATTATGACAGAAAGGCAATTGGGGGAGTTGATCTCAGAGGGGATGCCTTACGGCATAATTAAAAAAAAAACAATATTTTACAATCTTTATAGAATTAGAGTAGAAATAATTTGATAATAATTTTTTTGGATTTTTTAATATAAAAACTTTATTAAAATTGAAATATAAAATGTTTTATTAAGATTAAATTTAATTTAATTGAGATTATAGTATTTAATATATGTATATTATTTTTTATTCTAAATAGTTTAATTAGTGTTTTTTTAAAGAGATTTGATTTTTGATTCTCATGATTCTTATGGTTTACACAAAATTTTATAATATGATAATCACTAATTAAAGAATTGTTAAATTTTTCTATTTTGTTCTATTCATTTAAACATTATTCGATAGGTGAAATTTTATGTAAACCGTTTCATCAAACATAATAGTGATTAAAAGTACCAGTTTAAAAGGATTCAAATTATTGTTTACTTGTGAAGTAATATTTGAACAAACAAAGATTTTAATTATATAGTTATGAACTGAAGTAATGGCTTCAGCCAAAAGTCTGATCACCTGCTCTCAAGGCCTATTAAGTAGCTTCTTGATGTTTACAAAAATTATCAAACTTTAACCAATGCGACTGAGCTCTTCTATAGAGAAAGGAAAATAGCATCTGGCCGGAATTTAAAGGTAAAATTTAGAAATTGCAGATTTTGTGTTCTAAACATTTAAGAGCTAGGTGTCACTTATAAATTTATAGCTTAAGAGGATACAAATGATATGAAAACAAGTATTATAATCCATCTTAATCTTAATTTTTGGAATTTTGATATCTTACAAGTTTTGATGTTTATTTTGATGTTTAAAATTGATTTATAAATAGTCTCACTCTGTATCAAACTCCTAGGATAGCTAGTTATTTCATTAAATAAAATAATTACAGTAATGGAACCTTGAGCCTGCTAGGCCACCAAGAATCGAATGGGCTTTCACGGCCATAGATTCTTCGTAGTTCTGATCGAATCTTCATGCATAAGGCTCGTCTGCGCTGCTATTTACCATCATGGCCTTGTTTTGCATACCCATGCACAACTTTCTGTTTTGGTTGTTCAGCCTTCAACTTCTTTCCCTGAACCAGCCACTACTGGTAATGTCACTTTCACCTCTGGGACTATGCTAGTCCTCTTTTCCATAGAAAAGACCAATTTATTCCTGAACCAGCTATTTTAGAGATTTGAATCTGGGATATTTTAATTTAGCCGATAATTCAGTTCATAAATTATCCAGAATTAGTAAAAACAACTGCGGAAAGAATTAATCTTATTCTCTTCTTCCTGGATAGTTTCCAGCTTTGGTCTCCAGCATTGAACACTGGTTGTCACTAACTGCTCGTACTGTTTCTTCAATTCCAGAGTGTTAGAGCCCACGCTCATCATCTGCAGAATCCCGGCTCACTGGATCGCTCTGTTCATCAGTTTTAAGCCTTGCGTCCTCCATAATCTTTGTGACAAAGTCTGGGGACAGTGGATCCGACGCCCTCCGCCCACGTTGCTGCTCTATATCTCAAACGGCTGGCAGAGAGCAGATGCGCGTTCGACACTGCGCAGGGGACCTGATAATACACCACCAGTGGAAATGGGTGTAGACGGTGGTGATATGAAAGATGCAATCTAGAGGAAAGTTAGCTCGGACTGGTGTTGGAATTTTATAGTGATTTCAAACACAAAAGACCAGAGAACAACGCTCTGATACCATGTTGGAATTTCTGGGCATTCCGAACAAAAAGAACAGAACAGAACAATGCTCTGTTTTTACACAGGGAAAACAGAAAAAAAATCGCTTTGCTGAAACTGGTGTTTCAGCAACGTAACCGCTTTGCTGAAACAGGTGTTTCAGCAACGTAAAAATTTCGTCAGTTGCTGAACGTGGTGTTTCAGCAACAGTGTTTTTTGACGCAAAACTATTTTCGACTTACGGTGTTTTAGCAATGCGATTTTGACGCTAAGTCATTTTATGGGCATAAAAAATTACTTAGAGTAAAATCAAAGTGTTTTTAACACTTTGTGTAACAGTAACTGAATATCAGTAAAACAGTAAACTGATGAACTGTAAACTTGTATTTATGAACAATAAGCAAGCTGATATAAAAACTTAGCTGTTACAAAAGAGGAACGCTTCAGTTCCAGAAATCGATTTTCTATCTCAGAAAATCGCAGGTTCAGCACTGCTGTGCATTTACAGAAGAGACACACGTTCTTCTAACCTTCACTCAAAAAACAGAACTGCTGTTCTAAAACTCAGACAGAAAAACAGAACTGCTGTTCAGAAATTACAGAAAACAGAACTGCTGTTCTTTTCTGCTTACACTCATTTTACTTCCTTGCTTAAAAAACAGAACTGCTGTGCGCTTACATTTATAGGAAAAATAAAGATCTGAGTTAAACAATAAATTAAACAAAATATCTGCTGATCTCTATCTGCGTATTTATTGCAGAAGAGGCGGTGAGGCGGTGATGACTTTTACAGCAAAAATAAAACGGCTGTCTGCAGGGGATTTAATTCTGCAAAATATCAGGGAACTTTTACGGCACCGAACAATCTGAAATTAATTGCTGAAGATCAGATTTTGTTCTGCATTAATGTGATGCAGTTGGAATTAAATTCCAACAAAACCCTGGTTGTGAATAGGGCTGACAGAAGGCATATACGCAAAAGAGCTGTTGCGAATGGTAGTAAGGAAGGCCTGTTAACCTATACATGGATGACTCTTTCACCCCTGACCTGGCTAGGACACCTTCATCCCGGGATGTAATCAAAATTAAGCTATCCTTATGTAAGAAACTTCTATCTGGTAAAAGCACATCTACCTGATTCACATGATCTATGTCATCTAAAATTAAGAATATTTTACAAGATGAGAAAAACTGTCTAAGCACCTCTGTACCTTGATGAATGTTGTCTATTTGTCGATCCAAATGAAACAGACCCTTCATAAGTTTATTCTGCAATGAATGTAAGGAGATTCTTGCATTTTCTCTTACATCCGCTAAAAGGTAGGATTTACTATACTGTGATTGCTTTCTATTGAAAATCTCTTTTGCCAAAGTTGTCTTCCCAACTCCGCCTAAGCCGACTATGCCCACTACCAGAACATCTCCTGTGTGTTGCTGTTTTAATATCGTAGTTTCAAAATCTTTAACTTTCTCATTTAAACCGGTGGGATTCTTGGCGACATACAATTGTGTGTTTACAGCCATTAATTCCACCACACGTTTGACGACCTCATCTAGCAACAGACCCTCGTCGCTGGTAAGTCAAGGAGAAAACCAAATAAATAAGCAATTGAAACCATAGCCGAAACATCATATGCATGTGCATGCTATATATACTTATAACTGAAACCACAGGCAAATCATCATACACATCTTATATATTGTATCCATAGAGAGGGAGTTGGAGGTGTTACCGGTTAAACTTCTCGCCCAACAAATCAAAGCCACTTATGTCTGCAACAGTAGAAAGAGCATTTCTCCATTTCTGAAGAGTGGCAGAGTCATAACGTGGCTTCTTTTCATGAGTTTGAGGGTCTACCGTTGTCTTCATTTGGAGTTGGTTGAGGGCCACAGCATACACTCCTTTTGTTGGCTGATCTGTCCACCTGAGGGCAGCAGGGTCGACATGGTATAATATAGGTAGAATAGGAGCCTTGGACTCCAACATGAGGACAGTTCACGCAGGCACCATGGTGAATCTGCGTAAGATGTAGAGAAGATGGCCACGTGAACCGAGGCACTTCGAATAGCACCGACTATTTGGGAAGGAAAATCGAGTCCTTCTTCCAGTTCCTCCTGGTCTAAAAAGGGCGTCAATCTATGCATAATAAGACGACGGTAGAGGTAACTAGCGAAGGTCTTCTTGGTGTCCGGGCCGCGGTGGTTGATAAACACACCACACCTGTAATCGACGCTGGTATTATTGATGGGATGAGCAGCGGTGGAGGAGGAGGAGGCGCCAGAAGCGTCCATGGTAGTTGCAGAAGAATAACACTGATCTTCGATTTGAATTTCAGAGTGAGTTTTGAGGCGTTGGGTATGCGAATTCCAAATGGTTACAGAAATATAATAAAAAGTGGTAATTCCGAGAGTGGAAATGCGAGGGTGGAGATGAATTTAGGAGTCTACCAGAAAATGTGGAGAGAGGTTGGGAGTGCGCGAGATATATAGATCGTCGTTCTGCACCACCATCGGAGGCATCAGGAAAGGAAATAAAATAAAAAATATTTTCACTTTAACACAACAGTGGTAAGCGTCGATAAACCGTGTGGGGTCCACACGGTTAATGGCGTCCAACGAATCTTTATCTCTTTGCGTGTGGGATCCACAATGGTAGGCATCGATGAACCGCGTGGGGTCCACACGGTTAACGGGGTCCAGCGAATCTTCATCTCTTAGCGTGTGGGATCCACAATAGTTTAACTTTCATGCCTTTTTCCAGAATTAACTATCCCTATACTCTCATTGCGTGGGGTTTAACTTTCATGTTTATTTCCCAGAATTAACTTCAGTATACACTAAAACACTCTTTCCGTGGGGTGGGTCCACAATGGTTCACTTTCATGTATTTTTCCGAGAAATAAGTATTGGTGTACTCTCTTCCGTGTGGGGTGCACAATGGTTCAACTTTCATGGTTTTTTACCACAGTGAATTTTCACTTGTTTCTTGACTGTAATGCAATTTTTTGGACTTTCCTGTGTTAGAATTTGGCAAAAGAATTTGAGGTGAAATCTTGGTTTGTGTTATTTAAACTAGTTTTTTGAGTGTTTATATGGATTCAACATGGTGAAAAACCACGAGTGTTATCCATCAAACTTGTGATTTCAATAAATTCCGTCCGGATTTTAGAGAAATCAGACCAAAAAATCCACCAGAAAAACTTCCAAAAAATCTCACTAAAAACAATTAGAAAAATATTTATCTTAAAACTTTATGTGTACTTCCCTTCGGTGATATGAACGTTGTATCTTCGCATATAAATGATAAACTCTCTTCAGTGATATATCTTCGCATATATACAACGGGTATATGAACTTCCCTTCGATGATATGAACGTTGTATCTTCACATATAAATGATAAACTCTCTTCGGTGATATATCTTCGCATATATACAACGGGTATATGAACTTCCCTTCGGTGATATGAACGTTGTATCTTCGCATATAAATGATAAACTCTCTTCGGTGATATGAACGGGTATATGAACTTCCCTTCGGTGATATGAAAGTTGTATCTTCGCATATAAATGATAAACTCTCTTCGGTGATATATCTTCGCATATAAACGATAAACTCTCTTCGGTGATATATCTTCGCATATATACAACGGGTATATGAACTCTCTTCGGTATATGAACTCTCTTTGGTGATATATATCTTCGCATATATACAAACAGTCTTTCTAAAGTCTCGGAAGATATATAAACAGTCTGGTCTCGGCGGCAATATATAAACAATCTCTTGGTTTTAAAGCTCGCAATCCAAAGCTTGGAGATCTTGGCTGGTACATCAGGTTCGGATATCAGGTGCACACATTCCTTATCTTTTTCTTTTTAATACATATTTGCTCATATAATTTCAAGTATGAATACTTCACCACAGCTACCAAAGATTACCAAGGGCAGGCCTAGCACAGTTACTCTACAAGGCCTCTATGAGTATATAGAGTCTTTAGAGAAACGCAGAGAAGAAAGAGAAGCCAAGTTACAAAAAGAGTTAGAAGCTGTGTTGGAAAACAAAATTGCATCTCTTGAAAACACTATCCAGAAACAAATAGAAAATAAAATAGAACTGCTGGAGAATAAAATGGAGGCAATGGAGACTAGATTGCATGCTATAGAAAAACAAAACCAAGATACTAACCAACCACCCCAGCAAGGAGACGCTGATACCTTAGAGGGTCTTAAAATGAAAGATATGATTAAAGAATTAGAAGAAAAAGTTAATAGCCGCCTCACCCTAAATAATGTGGTAGATAAGTTAGATATTAAACCAATTAAAGACGAAATGAAAAAATTAATAGAATTAGACCATGAACGCAACAAAAGGACCTTAAACCTTATAATCTTCGGTTTAAACGAGGAAGCAGATGAGGATACTTTAGCCTTAGTCCAGACATAATTACATAATAGATTACAAATTGAAACAGGGTGTCTCACAGAAGCAACAAGGTTGGGGAAATTAACCGAGAATAAAGGAAGATTAATCCGCATAAAGGTGAGCTCTATTGATCATAAGCACAACATACTTAGTAAAACCTCAAGTCTAAAAGGAACGAGAATATTCATAAATGAGGATCTCATTCCAGAAGATCAAGCTGAATTAAGAAAGGAGGTTCAAAAGGTAAAAGAAGCTATAAAGGAAGGAAAATGGGCAATAATCAGAAATAGAAAAGCCTTTATTCGGGACAAAAACCAAAAGGATAGTAATCAATAGCAACCAAACATGCTCCGGATCCTTTCTTGGAACTGTCGGGGCTTCCCATGGTACAAAGGCCCCAAGCTAAGTTGGATCTCAAATGATGTTGATATTATTTTGCTTGTTGAAACTTGGGAGCACGAAGAATCTAAGGTCCCTAACATAGATGGCTTTACGCTATGGTCTACATGGAACAAGCGATCCTCCTGTAGAGGCATTGGGGGAATAGCTTGTTACATTAAGAAGAACATCTCCCCCTATGTTAGGCTTTATAAAAACGACCCTTACAACCAATTTAGTTGGATAGAGATCAGAGACATTAATAATAAAAAGTCCTACATAGCAATATGTTATTTCCCCCCCCATTAATTCTAACTTCTATAAGAAGAAGAATCTAGATAAAACTAACCCTTACAATAGTTTAGAGAACGATATTTCTAGCCTAAAGAATGATGGTAATATCCTTTTAATAGGTG
>APFE030726585.1:0-15255 GCA_000404065.3 Pinus taeda | reverse complement strand
CCTGTTAGAAAATCAGAAAGGCAAAAATATTTTCTTATCTTGATAATTACTTGTGATGTATTTGTTCTTTATGTTATCTTCTTTTCATTAAGCAATTACCATATCATAAAAGTATGAAGATCAAAACAACAAAAGACACAGTGTGTAGGCTCTCAGCTAGGGAAAAACCCCTCCCAGGGGAAATCCCAACCAAAATTTTCTTCTTCAAGAACCAATTCAAAGTGAGACAACCAAGACCTCTAGACCAACATGAAACCTTCCTACATCCACCAAGTAAACCTTCCAAAAAAGACTAGTCAAAGTCTAGTCAAGACTTTTAAAGTCAATATAAGTCAAGCACTTAAAAACAAGTCAAATAGGGTCTCGACCCTCTTCCTCACTCTGAAAGTCTTGGCCTGCAGTAGCTTGGACTTGCGATAACCTTGACTGCTCGCATGTGTGATAAAAACAAATATATTTCCGGTCTTTCTTGCTTGACAATTGTTCCTTCCTTCCTTACTAGGGTTTATCTTCTCTTGCAATGGGATAGACCTTCCTTTTGTGCCTTTCACACTTCTTTTCTTCACTAGAATTGTAGATCGAATGCTTCTTGGATGGATGTTGAATGTCTCTTCTATATATAGTCTTCATGTGAGGTCGAACAACCTTCATGAAGCCGACTTGATAAGAGGAGAAGGCCGACTTGATGGAGGAGGCATAATTTATATTTTTGACGTAAAAACAAATTTCTTTCTTGATATAAAAGCCCAAGAAGGGTCTATTATTACATGATGACAAGGATTATGACTCTTTACACAACCCTAGAAGCACTCAATGGGTGCTTTGACCTATAAACATAATAATTTGAGCATGAAATCCATACTTATAAAAATATTTTTTCTTTAATCTTTACAATAATTTTCTTATCTTCTCTTTACAAATACATAAGAATTACATGAAGATCGATACTAGTTACATTTTCAACACTCCCTCTAAACTAGGGAGGTATTCATAATTGTTTAACTAGTACAAGGATAACTTGAAGTTGAAATGTTCCAAGAAGAGTACAACAACATATACAATGCTAGATACCATCTAGGCCAAAACTGCCAAGGTATCAATTCACCAAGGTACCAACTCAACAAGAATCTAGGCGTCATCAAGGCTACCCGCCAAAACACCAACTCAACTTATTAAGGATCCAAGTGTCATCTAGGCTACCTGCCAAGACACTAATTCAAGGATCCAAGTGTTAATTACCAAGACACTAATTCAAGGATCCAAGTGTTAATTACCAAGACACTAATTCAAAGATCCAAGTGTTAATTACCAAGACACTAACTCATCAGGGATCCAAGTGTTATCTACCAAGACACTAACTCATTAGGGACCCAGGTGTCATCTAGGCTACCTGCAAAGACACCTACTTATCGCGGATCCTGGTGTCATCTAGGCCAATATATCAATTTCAACAGAGCTTTGAACATCATCCGGGCCAAGACACCGACACAAATAAGGGATCTAGGTACCATCTAGGCTACCTGCCAAGGTACCATCCCAACAGGGACTAAGGTGTCATCTAGGCTAATATATCAACTTTAACTGAAATCTCAATACCAACTAGGCCAAAACACGAACCCTCTGATATCCACCCTAAACAAGAATCTCCATAACATCTAGACCAAGATACCTCCCCTCACAACGATCTAGGTATCTACACCAAGATTTCATCCCTTACAAGGATCTAGATATCAACTAGGCCAAGACACCAACCCTAACTGGGTTATGTGTACCATCTAAGCCAAGATATCCTCCCTCACATTGTTCTAGGTATCGTCTAGGCTAACTGCCAAGATACCAACTCTATCACCACTCTCTCCTCATGGCCTTCACTAGACGTATGAATGTTAGTCCTAGCCTAGTGCATGACACACGAAGTAGAGAATCATGTCCTCCCTCTCAATTAGGGAGGATACACACTTTCCTTCACAAAGGAAATATATCCAAGCTCCCTCTGAACTAGAGAGATAAGTCCATCAATTATTTTATTTTTCTTCCAGTCACATAGGTTCTTCTTCCTGCATCATCACGTCATTAGAGAACTTTGACCTTCTGGAACATCAATCTTTTTTATCTTTTATGTCTTTCAATTATCAATGTCATCAGGATTTCTACAACCCCCTCTATCCATCATGCTCATCATCGAAAAGTCATCATCAAGCATGAGGTAGACTTTCATATTTACAATTTTGTACTTGCAAATCTCATCAACAAGAACAACACAAGCTTGTTATCAAGGATTACTTCATCAACTGCCTGTAATTCATCTCTTATACGGAAGATCCTTACAAAGTAAGAAGACACTGTATCATCTCTAGTCATTTTGACAATTCGAAATTCATTCTTTAGACTTGCCACTTGTCCAATATTCTTGATTGTAAATAACTTGGAGAGGGCATTGTACATTTTATTTGAAGTATCTAGAGTGGATATGTAGGGAATCAAGTTGTCCTTAACTCCATCCACAATTAGGCTCATGGCTATATTGTCATTTTCCTTGTACTTCTCCTTTCCAACATCATTAGTTGGTTCTTTGACTTTTCTTGGTACTAAGTCCAATACTTTATTCCTTGCAAGGATGAGGTCCATCCTTGTCTTCCATGCTCTAAAGTTAGAAGCTCCTTGAAGTTTACTCTAAGATTTCATTGATGACGCCATAGATATATTTGACAAAGTCACTCTTGATGATGTCTTAATCTCCTTGAGGTCTAGTTTCATTGCTTGAAATATGTTTGCCCAAATCTTTCAATGTAGGTTTAGATATTAAAAAAATAAAATAACCCTGAAGCTCTAAGGCATAGAAACATTAAATAATGTCCTGGTTTTAGTTGTAGAAACATTAAATAATATCCTGGTTTTAGTTATTTTTTATTGCTTTCTAGTTTCATTACTGGAAATATGAATATGTTTATGCCTGAATTCATTTTATTATTTGGATGGTATTTATCATATTATTTTATTTACCATTACTTACTTTTTACTTCAGTTAAGTAGATTTTGTTTTTTTTAAACTTAATTCAAAATAAAATATATATATATAATATATATATATTTATATTATAATATATATAAATATATATAAATTAAATAATTTAAACTCACAAATATAAATAAATTAATATAATTAAACTTATAGTGAAAAGTTCTTATTAAACTCTCCAACTACATAAAATACACTCAGTTAACTAATTACAAGATAATAAGTTCTTTTAATTTCTTTTAATTAACTAGCTTATACCTGGGTCTCATCACTGTAATCAACAAATTACTTTATCAAACATGATGGACTTTATAACTACTTTGTAATTAAACTAATACTCTAGGGAATAGATTTTTTTATTTAGAGAGATCTGGGTCTCATCACTGTAATCAACAAATTACTTTATCAAACATGATGGACTTTATAACTACTTTGTAATTAAACTAATACGCTAGGGAATAGATTTTTTTATTTAGAGAGATCTGGGGTGTGGCCGTGGGCCCGATTTAATAAAAAATTATAAACACCTTTCACTTTGATATTGGCTTTGATATTGGTGTTATTTGCACCGCTGTCATTAACCTGGAGACCTAGTAGAAATTGCTCCGCATGCTGTACGCAAGAAACCCAGATGCTCTAGTAGCGATTGCTTTTTGCTCCTTCAAATCACCCGTACTACACCAATTAACTTCATAATGCAAGAAGCATCCCAATGCTCTTTATTGCTCTAGCAATCTCATCAGATATTTTTTTGGAAATTCGATTATGAAACTTTTTAAGAGTGTGAGTGTGAATTGCAGTAGTCTAATTATTATTATGTTTTTTTTTAAGTTATAATAATTTTTGTTATATTTTGAAAAAAATGTGTAGAGATTTTTGTAAATTTATGTAAAAGTTATTAAATTTTATAATTTTAGGTGTTTTAGAAATTTTTTAATCGTGCTAAATTTTTTTCTACCATCAAAAACATGATTCAAACATTACATTTATAAGATTTTTTGAATTTTTTTGCCCAGATTGACTGTTTAGGCAATTCCTCAACCTCTCTGGACGATTCTTTATGAATTTTTTTATAAAATGTTTTTGCAATGAATAAGCATATTCAAAAACCTGAAAACTCCTATAACATTCAAATTATGTAAATTATCATTTCAAAAAATCTTGATAAATTATAAAACAAACCAAAAAGAAAATAAAAAATAACCGTTAACAAAACTAAAAAGAAAAAAAAATAACAATTACAGTATAAGTTTTACTGCTACTTTAACCGGTCTATATTGCACCCAAGGTTGAGGCCATAATTTCAATTAAATAGTGAAATTTTCATCTGAATTTGGTTAGAAATTTTGGAGAAATTTAATATTGAGAGTGTTTGAATTGTTTTTTACAGTAGAAATAGATTCAACATCGTCTAATATCTCTTAGACACTCAAAATCTTGAAAATTGATAATTGCAACCTGAATTTCCCATAAATTTTCTCAAAATTTACAAAAATTTCCATTATTTCCTTAAACAAAAATATAACCCCTATTCTTACACCCACCCAATTGTTCTTTTTTCCACGCACACTAAGGGTTTCTCCATAGTACGATTCTGTTCAAAATTTTTGTCCTCGGGAACAAAGAATATGGTAAGCTATCAACTTTAAAAACTATATTGAAAAAATGAGAAGAAAATTGCACACAACCCAATATCACTAAAGCTAAATAAAATATAAATTTATGATTGCAATTATAAAAATAATAAAAATTAATATTATATTATATATATTTCTTTTATATTTATCATGGGATTGATTTAATAATTTAAAAATGACTGTTTTTTAAATTAGAAATTTAAATTTAAAAAATAAAATGTATACCCAAATTCTTTATATTAAGAAATTGAAATCTGAATACTAATAATCTTAAAATAAATTATTATTATTATTATTTAAAACTCTTAAACACACCAATCACTTCACCTAACCACAAATTTATAAACCTTACTAACTTTTTATTTTAATTAATCTATATAAATTTATATTCAACATTACTCTTAAATATTCCACCACAAACATTATACCATTCCCAACAAAAATATAATAAGTAAAATGTTCCACTACTTAGAATCAAGCTAGTTTTAATGAAAATGGCATATATAAATATACATTTAGATATACTGAACTATATTAAATAAAATAAGAAAATACAATAACAAAATAAATATACGAATATGAAAAACCCCTCGTAGAAGGTAACCTCACCAGAATGAATGTAAGAACTCGTAAGATGGTATAACACATGAGTCATCGCATTGGGCACATTTTCGGTTTGAAAGTCGAAATTCTTCTTTGTCTGAATGGTTTTCAAACAAATTCCATCTCAGTTCAATGGATATCAAATCGATCCTAACTATGATTTCTTGCCCTAACTCCAAATAAATTTGCCTGTGACCGTGCAGGTTTGTTGAATTTCGACAGAACAAAGTGGAAAGAAAAAACACAAAAATACCCAAACTCATATCGCCCTCTCCACGTCGTTTTCGTTCTCCAACCCGATAGATGGACTATTGGTTTTCCTTTTTTTTGGTTTGTGTGTTAAGTTTCCCTGTATGTTTTTGGGCAAAAAAAAATTGGCCAAAATCTGATAGCGATTTATTGTAATTTCTATAATATCGACAGAGTATGTTAAAATATATATCTTAAATCTAATGTTTTAGAATCAATCATTTTTTAAAATTTTACAGAAAAATTTTGAATGGAATATTTTTAACGAACGAGGCGTTCCACTTTATACCAATAGTTGTCTCAATTCAACGATGCATATTGACAGATTCTAGTTGAAATTGCAACACGCGGCACTAGTGAATCTGGATCTCTCATCTGTCGTTATATCAGCGAGCTTAAAGATTCTTAGCTTTTTCTTCGGGCAGCCTCTGGATCTCTGTTCAACTATCTTTTATGTTTCTGCTATTTTACAGGGATGATTTATAGAGCTTACTCGGGGCATCGTTGTTATTATGTTGATCCAAACTTCCTGGGTGGGCAAATTTTCATAAGAAGAAGAATGATTAAGCAACTGGAGACGGAAAGACTCTGTTCATTCTACCGGATGGATTTGTTTGCTTTCTTCTGTCCTCACTCAAACGCCTAATAAATTTTGCTTATATTTTCTGCGTGGATGTTGACATTCATTGCAAATTTTGCTTATATTTTCTGCGTGGATATTGACATTCATTGCATTGGAATCGTAGGCCTAATATCCGACTCCATGGTATATTTTCAGGTTCATTTACTTCTTCCGTGGTCGAAATCTTGAAACCCCGGTTGAAAATATGCGGGTCTTGTGAATCCCGGGATCTCTCGTCTATCACTATATTACAGAGCATAGAGTTAGTGTTCTTCCGCTCCGATGGGCCTATCTTTTGTTAAGGCAGTCTTCGGATCTTTTCCTCTTCTGCTATTTTTTTTTCCACCTCTAATGACAAAGATAACCTGTAGAGCTTTCAAAGGAGAATATATGCTTATGGCTGTGAGTTTCACTGTCATTATGGCTGTGTGTTTCACTGTTATTATGTTCAACCAGAATTTCAGAGTTGGCTAAGTTTCGGAAGAAGAAGATTGCCGAAGCTATTGGAGGTGGAAGGACTCTTCTCATTCTATCCTGATGGATTTTTTTGGCTTCTTCTGTCCTCATTCACCTTAGGTAATGAATTTTACTTATATTTTCTGTATTTTAAAATTCATTGTATTGGAATTACAGGCATAATCTCTGACTCCATATTATAATTTTTTCTATTTCTTTTAGCTCCTCACTGGTCGAAATCTTGAAACCCTATTATACCGTTTTAATTTTGATATGCACATTTTCAGGCTGACTTGCCTATTGAAAAAATTTGATACTCATTTTCAGGTTAACTTTCTCCTCAATAGTTCTTTAGGGCAACATGAACTAATTTGTCAATGACAATATCAAATAATGCCTCAATCCGTTTTTCTCGTGTTTTTCTTAAAGTCTTGCGTCGACCATGCAACTTAGAGTTACAATTCTCCCTTGTTACTCAACATACTCAACTCCGTATTGCAATCCTTCAACTGTAGATTCATTTAACACAAACAATGCTTATGACTCTAGGAATGGTACTGCACAGACAGTTCACTGTCATTATTAATCAGTCGAGCTTTCTGATTCTGCAAATTGTCAGAAAGAAGAGAAATGCTAAAGCAATTGGAGGCAGAAAGACGCTGTGCATTCAGTCTAGACTGAATAATTCGTCATCTTGTGTCCTCGCACGCCCTTGGTAATTTTTGTTCCTATTTCCATATTGTATTTTGATATTCTTTATATTGAAATCTCAGGCCTCATCTCTGTAGTTTAAAAATTATATTCTAATCTCTACAGGTCATGATCTGAAAATAATTTCCTCCTCTGTTCAATAAACAGGTGAATCCACAATGCTTTGTCATCTTGATTTTGCTAGCTTAATGGTTGTCTCTCTCCTTCTCTCGGAAGAGTTATGTTGTGTGGTGTTGTTTCAATGTGAGTTGTGTGGTGTTGTCTCAATGTGAGTTGTGAGTTGTTTCAATGTTTGTGTGGTGTTGTCTCAATGTGAGTTGTGAGTTGTGTTATGGGTCATGTGCTAGCATGTAAGTTTGTGGGTCCGTGGGATGTTTATGTTTGTGGGTCCGTGATAATTGAGAGAGGGAGAGAGGGAGACCATGGCAGTGATAATTGAGAGAGGGAGAGAGGGAGACCATGGCAACGGAGCGCATGGAATCACTTTTGATGGGCAAACATGATTCATAGATGATGTCTTCACGGTGAGTGTCTAATATCTAATGCTGAAAGGAAATCTATATTCATGTTGATGGGAAAACATGATTCATAGATGATGTCTTCACGTTGAGTGTCTAATGTTTAATGTTGAAAGGAAATCTATATTCATGTATAGAATTGTTATTTGATTCCTTGTCATTTCTTTTTCTAATGAGTTAAAGTTTACTATGCAGAAACTAACAATATTGCGGCACACTAAACTAGAGACTCTGGTTAGGCCCACAATGAATAAGCAAGCCTTCCCAGCGAAGAGTTTATATAAATCGAACCCTTCAACAATGATTTTGTTGGCCAACAAAGTTAAGGTTAGTGCATTTTGATTAATAACTATTTTTTGATTTGCTGGAAATTCCTTTAACATTCAAAAATACATATATTTGATGCATGGAGATTTTACTTATAACATTAAAAAATACACAACCCTTTCTATGTTCTTCTTTTGATATTTGATGCATGGAGATTTTACTTATAACATTAAATAATACACAACCCTTTCTATGCTCTTCTTTTGATATTTGATGCACGGAGATTTTACTTTTGCTAAGTCTATTCTCATCATCATAGTTGATTTTTTTTTCCTTTATATGTAGTCTTTCTTGTGCTATTCTGACCACATGAATTTTCCTTTTGTGAAGAAAACCAAACCATTCTTTTAAGATAAAGTTAGGGAAAATTCTTTTTAAGCCTATTTGCTAGAATTATTGTTGAAATTTTGTACGCAATTGCATAGTGAGATAGGCTTATAACCATCAAATTTGTATTAATCCTTTTGCTTTGGAATTAGATCTATAAATGTTTATTAAGTGCACCCCACCAAAAAATTTAGATTCTTCTATCACTTTTAGCGTCTCCTCTTCTTGGAAGTCATAGAAACAAAAATAAAATAAAATTCCACTATCCAACCGTGTGGACTCAGACTCTTTGCCTTGCCTTCTTAAAAGATTGTAGAACTCATTTGTGTCCCTCTTTGGTGACTTTAGCTTCATGTTCCTTATTTTGTTGTTATTTAATCTCTTTTATGTTTACCTTAGGATATTCTTGGAATAAACTTTTGAAATGCCTTACTCCTTATGTTATCTTTGAGAATTTTCTTAGCTTACTTCATTCTTTCTTACTGAGCTCCCATGAACTTTTAATGTTCCTTCAATGTTTTATGTAGTTTTCGAAGAGTTTAGTATTCTTGTTGCCCTCAACAACTGCCAAGTAGCCTTGTTCTTGAATCTTTACTTTACTTGTTCCTGATCCAATAGTTTCATTTTGTATTCCTTTTTAAATTTTTTAGATTAGTATTCCCCTTGTTTGTAAAGACTCCTTCCATATTTGTTTCAAGCAATTTCTTGGTTTGTTCCTTGGTGTCAACAAACTTTTGTAGAGCTTACCGGGCTCTTTTCATTGCCCACTTTTCTATTATGTTTTAAACTTTCATCAAATTTATTGCAAATTGATAAATAGTTTTCTCCCTTTATGAGTTTCATATTTTTTCCAATCACGAGTGACCAAATTATTGAAACCTTCTTCTCCTAGCAAATCTTGGTTAAATTTAAAATGGTTCTAGGTGTTTCTTTTCATCTTTTTCTAATTTTAGCAATATGGCTAGATGGTCTGAAGATCTCTCCACCCCTAACCATGACTTCAAGTCTTTCCACATCCTCCAAAATATTTTTATGTTATCAAAACCCTATCTAATCTCCTTTATTCCACCTTCCTTCCTTTTCTAAGGATCCCCCATGTCGGAACTAGGCTAATAGGTTCCACATCATAGAACCCATGAATCTCCAAACCTTTGAGATAAATAATCAATAGATGGGTCTTGTAGCATTTCAAAAACACCCACCACATCCCACCCGCCCGCACCCCCCTCCAAAAAAAAAAACTTTTCCCAACCTTCATTGCCAGATTCAAATCGCCCCCCTAGGATGACATATTTTTGGCTACTGCCTAAAATCTAAAATTGTCCTAGAACACCTTGCTATCCCCTGATGGACCATAAAGATCAATGAAGGAAAGGACTTTCCTCAATTCCTCCTGTTAGAAAATCAGAAAGGCATAAATATTTTCTTATCTGGATAATTACTTGTGATGTATTTGTTCTTTATGTTATCTTCTTTTCATTAAGCAATTACCAAAACATAAAAGTAAGAAGATCAAAACAACAAAAGACACAGTGTGTAGGCTCTCAACTAGGCAAAAACCCCTCCCAGGGGAAATCCCAACCAAAATTTTCTTCTTCAAGAACCAATTCAAAGTGAGACAACCAAGACCTCTAGACCAACATGAAACCTTCCTACATCCACCAAGTCAAACTTCCAAAAAAGACTAGTCAAAGTCTAGTCAAGACTTTTAAAGTCAATATAAGTCAAACACTTAAAAACAAGTCAATAGGGTCTCGACCCTCTTCCTCACTTTGAAAGTCTCGGCCTGCAGTAGCTTGGACTTGCGGTAACCTTGACTGCTCGCATGTGTGACGAAAACAAATATATTTCCGGTCTTTCTTGCTTGACAATTGTTCCTTCCTTCCTTGCTAGGGTTTATCTTCTCTTGCAATGGGATAGACCTTCCATTTGTGCCTTTCACACTTCTTTTCTTCACTAGAATTGCATATCGAATGCTTCTTGGATGGATGTCGAATGTTTCTTCTATATATAGTCTTCATGTGAGGTCGAACAACCTTCATGAAGCCGACTTGATAAGAGGAGAAGGCCTACTTGATGGAGGAGGCATAATTTATATTTTTGATGTAAAAACAAATTTCTTTCTTGATACAAAAGCCCAAGAAGGGTCTATTATTACATGATGACAAGGATTATGACTCTTTACACAACCCTAGAAGCACTCAATGGGTGCTTTGACCTATAAACATAATAATTTGAGCATGAAGTCCATACTTATAAAAATAAATTTTCTTTAATCTTTACAATAATTTTCTTATCTTCTCTTTACAAATACATAAGAATTACATGAAGACCAATACTAGTTACATTTTCAACACTCCCTCTTAACTAGGGAGGTATTCATAATTATTTAACTAGTACAAGGATAACCTGAAGTTGAAATGTTCCAAGAAGAGTACAACAACATATACAATGCTAGATACCATCTAGGCCAAAACTGCCAAGGTATCAATTCACCAAGGTGCCAACTCAACAAGAATCTAGGCGTCATCAAGGCTACCTGCCAAAACAACAACTCAACTTATCAAGGATCCAAGTGTCATCTAGGCTCCCTGCCAAGACACTAATTCAAGGATCCAAGTGTTAATTACCAAGACACTAATTCAAGGATCCAAGTGTTAATTACCAAGACACGATCCAACTGTTAATTACCAGACACTAATTCAAAGATCCAACTGTTAATTACCAGGACACTAACTCATCAGGGATCCAAGTGTCATCTCCCAAGACACTAACTCATTAGGGACCCAGGTGTCATCTAGGCTACCTGCCAAGACACCTACTTATCGCGGATCTTGGTGTCATCTAGGCTAATATATCAATTTCAACAGAGCTTTGAACATCATCTGGGCCAAGACACCGACACAAATAAGGGATCTAGGTACCATCTAGGCTACCTGCCAAGGTACCATCCCAACAGGGACTAAGGTGTCATCTAGGCCAATATATCAACTTTAACTGAGATCTCAATACCAACTAGGCCAAGACACCAACCCTCTCAGGGATCTAGACATCATCAAGGTCAGGATATCCACCCTAAGCAAGAATCTCCATAACATCTAGACCAAGATACCTTCCCTCACAATGATCTAGGTATCTACACCAAGATTTCCTCCCTTACAAGGATCTAGATATCAACTAGGCCAAGACACCAACCCTAACTGGGTTATGTGTACCATCTAAGCCAAGTTATCCTCCCTCACATTGTTCTAGGTATCGTCTAGGCTAACTGCCAAGATACCAACTCTATCACCACTCTCTCCTCATGGCCTTCACTAGACATATGAATGTTAGTCCTAGCCTAGTGCATGACACACGAAGTAGAGAATCATGTCCTCCCTCTCAATTAGGGAGGATACACACTTTCCTTCACAAAGGAAATATATCCAAGCTCCCTCTGAACTAGAGAGATAAGTCCATCAATTATTTTATTCTTCTTCCAGTCACACAGGTTCTTCTTCCTGCATCATCATGTCATTAGAGAACTTTGACCTTCTGGAACATCAATCTTTTTTATCTTTTATGTCTTTCAATTATCAATATCATCAGGATTTCTACAACTCCCTCTATCCATCATGCTCATATCGAAAAGTCATCATCAAGCATGAGGTAGACTTTCATATTTACAATTTTGTACCTGCAAATCTCATCAACAAGTACAACACAAGCTCCTTATCAAGGATTACTTCATCAACTGCCTGTAATTCATCTCTTATACGGGAAATCCTTACAAAGTAAGAAGACACTGTATCATCTTTAGTCATTTTGATAGTTCGAAGTTCATTTTTTAGACTTGCCACTTGTTTAATATTCTTGACTGTAAATAACTTGGAGAGGGCACTGCACATTTTCTTTGAAGTATCTAAAGTGGATATGTAGGGAATCAAGTTGTCTTTAACTCCATCCACAATTAGGCTCATGGCTATATTGTCATTTTCCTTGTACTTCTCCTTTCCAACATCATTAGTTGGTTCTTTGACTTTTCCTGGTACTAAGTCCATTACTTTATTCCTTGCAAGGATGAGGTCCATCCTTGTCTTCCATGCTCTAAAGTTAGAAGCTCCTTGAAGTTTACTCTAAGATTTCATTGATGACGCCATAGATATATTTGACAAAGTCACTCTTGATGATGTCTTAATCTCCTTGAGGTCTTTTATTGAACTTCCAAAGGGTTGCTTACTATTCCAATACCTTTTTTAAGGGAGGTCCCAAAACATCTTTCAAAACTTCCAAGACTTCCTTCTTTCTTCCAAACAGATCTTCAAGGGTCCAAAAACTTCTCTTCTTTCTCCTTTAACCCTTTATAGAACTCTTACTAGAGAGCAAATGATCTTCAAGCTGCCTTTTTTCTTTCTTCACCTTAGCTCTGATACCATGTTAGAAAATCATAAAGGCAGAAAAATTCTCTTATCTTGATAATTACTTGTGATGTATTTGTTCTTTATGTTATCTTCTTTATCTTCTTTTCATCAATCAATTACCAAATCATAAAAGTATGAAGATCAAAACAACAAAGGACACATTGTGTAGGCTCTCAGCCAGGGCAAAACCTTTCTCTTAGGGGGAAACCCAATCAAAATTCTCCTCTTCTTCAAGAACCATTTCAAAGTGAAACAACCAAGACCTCTAGACCAACATGAAACCTTCCTCCATCCACCAAGTCATCCTTCCAAGAAAGACTAGTCAAAGTCTAGTCAAGACCTTCAAAGTCAATACAAGTCAAGCACTTCAAAACCAAGTCAAATAGGGTCTCGACCGTCTTCCTCGCTCTGAAATTCTCGGCCTACCATAGCTCGGACTTGCGGTAACCCTAATTGCTCATACATGTGACAAAAACAAAGATATTTTCGGTCTTTCTTGCTTGACAATTGTTCCTTCCTTCCTCACTAGGGTTTATCTTCTCTTGCAATGGTATGGACCTTCCTTTTGTGCCTTTCACACTTCTTTTCTTCATTAGAATTGCATATCAAATGCTTCTTGGATGGATGTCTAATGTCTCTTCTATATATAGTCTTCATATGAGGTCGACTTGATAAAAGAGGGGAAGGTCGACTTGATGGAGGAGGCATAATTTATATTTTTGACATAAAATCAAATTTATTTCTTGATACAAAAAACCCAAGAAGTGTCTCTATTACATGATGACAAGGACTGTGACTCATGACCCGACCCTTGAAGCACTCAATGGGTGCTTTGACCTATAAAATTAATAATTTGAGAATGAAACCCATGCTTATAAAAATAAATTTTCTTTGATCTCTACAATAAGTTTCTTTCCTTCTCTTTACAAATACATAAGAATTACATGAGCCAAACAACGATTATGAAGACCAATACTAGTTACATTTTCAGCACCTTGGACCCTAGTTGAATTTGGATACTTGTAAGTATATATATAATGCATTATTAAGTTCCATAGTGTTATTCCATCCAGTTAGTGTCAAAATTTCCAATGCAATTTAATTTAGTGCATTACGTAAATTTCACCTCATTAGAGGTTTCCTTCATCTTAAACCCTATGAATTTTAAGCATTTGGGATGTTATGAAATATACAACAAAACAACAATGGAAGTAATATTTCAATCCTTAACAACCCAATATTCTAGGCAATCCAAGGAGAAAATATTTTTTTCCTTTGTGAAGTACACATCTCGATGACACCTGTAGAGCACTTCCTCCCAAAGGATGGTATTTAGGGTAAGGTAAACTTTGCAAAATCTTAAGGCATTGTCAACATTGGTGTTAAGGTTGTTATAGACAAATCAACAAGGCACTTGTAGGAATTGAACCTAAATGGGGAGGGTGATACTCCTTATCACTACCACCTAAGGTAGACCCATTTAATTCCAAGAAGAAAGATATTAAAGTGACTTAATAAGTTTTATCCCTTTAGGACAATATTACAATGCACAAATCATATCCAAAAACCCACTTTTACAACAATTGGAATAGCAATAAAGCAGCCCTTAACCTTTTTAAGTATGATAATAATTCACTTATTAATATACAAACCATTACAACAAAATCTAGCACTTCTCAAGATAAAGTCCCAAATTTCAAGTGCAAAATCCATTGTACTTGAGGGTTGGTGAGGTTTTCTCACTTTTAGACAACTCTCTTCTAGCTCAAGGGAGTTCTCCTTAGTAGATCTCCAGGGATATAATGCCCTAGTCAAACCAAGTCAAGAGTCCCTTAAGACTTCTTTTTCAAATACCACCAATCAAAGGATTTACCACCTAGGGTTAATCAAGGGATTACTGAGTAATTTTGAAGAGTAAACCTTAGCAAATTGTCTCAAAGGATTTTAAAGGAAAGAAGGTGATGGAAGATAGAAAGATTTACGTTCAAAGGGTAGTTCCCCAAACACACATAATCAAGGGATTACTGAGTAATTTTGAAGAGTAAACCTTAGCAAATTGTCTCAAAGGATTTTAAAGGAAAGAAGGTGATGGAAGATAGAAAGATTTACGTTCAAAGGGTAGTTCCCCAAACACACATAATCTAGGGATTATTGGGTATTTTGAAGAGTAAACCTTAGCAAATTGTCTTAAATGATTTTAAAGGAAAGAAGGGGATGGAAGATAGAAATATTTACATTCAAAGGGTAGTTCCCCAAACACACATAATCACGGGATTACTGGGTAATTTTGAAGAGTAAACCTTAGCAAATTGTCTTAAAGGATTTTAAAGGAAGAAGGTGATGGAAGATAGAAGAAGATCACTGCCTTAACTTGCCAATATATATA